>JABFPJ010000654.1:0-35606 GCA_022817425.1 Gryon sp. ZL-2020 | reverse complement strand
GCTATTAAAAACAGTAATAATTCAATTGAAAATTGTACATTTTCATGTTTTATGATTATCAGTGTATTAAATTAATTTATGATAATAATTTGCCTAATTAGAAAGTGTATGCTAATAATAATGGATAAGGTTTACCTGCTATGGTTTTCCTATCGATTGCCAGTAATGAATCGTGGAGTTCTTTCAAAGTATGCACTTCAGGACCAAGACCCGAAAACCAAATAAGCAGCAACCGAAATCCATGCTCCTTGTAACTCGTGGGACCTACGATCGCATCTTTATCGTCCTTTTCATAAGGCTGCTCCTCATACTTCGCAGGAACACGAAAAAGTATAAACGACGAAAAACAGCTGTCTCTTGCTAACTGATTTTTCGTTTTATTTTTTCGTATACTTTGATACAATATTAATACGATTCGTTCATTTTGTATTTTATGTTTACCACATAGAATTTAATTATTTAATATGTAACTATACTTGATTAAATATTTCAGTTTAATAAATATTTGTTGCTTAAAATAATTAATAATGAATAAAAGTACATTTATCAGAATACATAAAGGACCAAATTTCTTTCTTTTTTTTATTCTTATGCAACATCTGTGGTTATAGTTTATTAGTAAATTAAGTATCCCACATAGAAATTTCCGACATCCACAGTGCGTCCAACGTTGGTACAACATTGTTTATTAGACAATTGGCAAACGACATCTTATTAACGTCGAAACTATTAAATAACCAACGTTGTTATGTTGTTGTCACACAATGTAAGACATCAACGGTGATACGACACCAAAACAACGTTGGGATACTATCATAGGGTTCGGCCTATATTTTTCCAATATTTTTCCGACATTGGTTATATATGTTAATTTGACATTGTTACACAATATTTTAATCCGACTTTGGTACAACTTTAACACAATATCGATAATCATGCTTATAATTAAGGTAGTTTCCACATGTCGTTTCGGCTTTATTTTTTGTACGTTGTAATAACGTCGTCATACAATGTCAGATTGTTGACGGCGAGTTTTTGCGACTATGGAACAACGTTGAGACATTATCATAGTCATTCCTAAAGCCTTCCATCAGTTTTTCGACTTTGGTTACTAACGTTGTGTCGACCTAGTTATACAACGTTGTATTTCAACGTAGGTATGACCTTAAAATGACATCTTCATAACTTTTTAATTGCTATGACAATTTACCAACGTTATTCTGACATAGTAGTAACGGTGATACTTGACGTTGTATGATGACGTCGTTACAACGTCAAAAAAATGAGTCTCTTAGTGTTTGTATGACATCTGTTTCCGACACTCTGATAATTGATTGTTTATAAATATTATAAATAAGTAACAAATGAAAATAAATGTTTATTACGAATCATTTATTATTAATGATCGTTTTCATAAAGATTAGAAGTAGGACTGGTATAATGGATAAGGCTACGGACTGTCACCTCGGAGGCGCTGGTTCAAATCTCGGAGAAGCATCTTACAACTTTATCACTTAACTCAATTTTCATGATTAAGTATAATTAGAAAATGTACATAATGTTAGAAAACAAGAAAAAAATATATATTAATATTTTTTTTTAATTATTTATTTTAATTATAAATGCAAGGTAAGAATTTCGTTGATACACGATGTAAAAACAACGTTGGTTACCGACTTTGGATTAACGTTGATAACTAACGTTGGTTCAACACTGTTTAACAAGGTTGAATTGACTATGTTAACTAACCGTTCACCAGGTATTAACATTACGATGTCTATTCTACCTTGTTCTAACATTGTTAACCAACGTTGTTCCAACTTTAAACGATGTTGTTCCCACGGTTTTCCGACTTTATTTTGCTGAATGGGATATTTTTAAGGACGACATTCAAGAGATAAATTACAATGCATAAAGTAGATAAGAAATATAAAAATTCTCGATGCATATATAAATGTTCAGAAATACAACTAGGACAAGTCTAAGCCAATTTTCAACAAAGATGTCGTACCGGTAATTGATGTAGAACAAAAAAATGGGAAAAATACATAATATAATCGTACCAGTTATTCCTTCAATTTGTTCAATTATAAGGTATTATAAGGCTATTCATTTTACATCTTAGTTACTTTAAGTAATATGAATTTTATTATAAGATGCACTTCGCGTGTTTTTTTATTCTCATTGAACTTGATGGCAATGCTGAAATATCTGAATTACCTCGCATAAAGTAGTGCTCTTGCAAAGTGATTATGCTGTGAATAAAATTATTTCATACACACTTTTTTTTCTTGTATCTAATAGGAAAAAAATCACTTTGAAATATAAAAAAGAAATTTTCAAATAAAGGTTTATGAAAAACGAAAAAAAATTTGCGTTAGTACAATTTTTTATTTTATCAGACTTGTTTTTTCATCATTGGTGTATTCTAATCGATTTAAATAAATACTTTCTTTATATAAAATATTATGAAAAGAAATTTGAGTTTCGCGTAAACATAAAACGTGAACTTCGATTTATTTTAATCGTATTCTAGATTCATTCAGAAATGATTTCCCCGTGGGTTCATTTAATCTCTTTGGTGCACTTCCCATTTATTTTAACAGTTTTAGATAGATCGGTATTTTAATGTGTCCCCAGAAAAATAAAATTCAGTGAATTCAGTTTTACTGATAAATTGTAGTAATTCATTTATGATTATTTCCGTATGATTTTCCATGAATTTCTCTCATTTGAACATAAATAGTGTCTTTCAATATGTTCGAATACTTTTCACTAAGTAAAATTTAGTAAGACAATAATAGAGTTAAAATAACAATGTTATCAACTAGTTCAATTACAATAAGTTTACATTGCAATATTCACGCAATAAAAATGCATCGATAAGTTTTAAAGAAACAACGTGATATCATTTTTATCCAAGCTTCACTTCCCTATCTATATACCTACAGAATGAAAAAATAAATTTACGTTAAAGAAAATATTCAAGGTATTAACGTTATCTAAATAATTTTTTCGGATATGTGTGAATAAATTTTTAGGTAAAATTAGGTCGGAATTCATTGTATTTAGACTTTAATGTGATCCTTAATTATCAATATCCACTCTAAATTATTCTCATTATGAAAAATGTGAGGATAATTTGCATACTATTGCCATATCTCTTCGAAAAAGAGGATGGATAAATTTTGTCATTTCATTATGCTTTGTCAATAATTTCGTGGAAAAATAAATATAATTATTTACTTTTTTATAATATAACTGAAGTGTACATAAAATTAACCGATGTTTTTGATGGAATAAAAAAGTACAGTTGAAATACATTTTTGCAGATCAGTGTATTTTCAGTGGATTTCATGAAAGATGTACAATTTATTCGGACATTCCATTATAAAATTGCTGAAAGGGCTTTTTTATGTTTAGTATTCTGCGTATAACGACGGTATATTAAAGCAGTTTCGTCGTTTTATTGACTACACTGAAATATTCACCAATTATAGTTTAAATAAAAGATAATTCAATATTATATTCAAATGTTTTTTAAATATTTTTTATCGATTGAATTTTTAAGATAATTCAATTTGAATGTTTAGATTTTTTTACACTGAGCGAAAAAACACAGATATTTTTCTTGTTAAAACTAGACGACAGAGATATCCGACGCAAACGGCAAATTTTCCTAATAAAAAACAGAAAAATTTAGTGTTGAAACCGTTATTTATAACATAAATAACATAAGATTTTGCTGTTTTTAACAAGAAAATTTGCCGCCTGCTTTGGAAATCTCTGTGGTCCAGTTTTAACAGGAAAAATATCTGTATTTTTTCGCTCAGTATATACTGATGCATTGGTTAGAGTAGCACCGACAATGTCGTACGCAGTGTAGTTTGTTTTGGGAAAGCATTGACGAGTATTGATATTGTCGGTGCTACTCTATCCAATGCATGAATATAGGAAAATCTAAACATTCAAATTGAATTCTTTTCAAATTGAAATCTTAAACATTTACTCAATAAAAAATATTTAAAAAATCATGTGAATATAATATTAAATTATTTTTCATTTAAACTATAATTGGTAGGTATTTCAGTGTACACTAAGAAAAATAACTTACAATAAATTACTGTTTAAACAGTAACTTTACCACAGAATTCCCATTAACCGAATAAATTCTGTCAAAAACTGCAAAATTTACTTTCTGAACACAAATTTGTATTGACTTTTTCAAGAATTTTTGTGCATGAAAGGAAAATTTTTAACAGTTCCTGTTTTTAACAGGAACTTTCATGTTAATGGGAATTCTGTGGTCAAGTTACTGTTTAAACAGTAATATATTGTAAGTTATTTTTCTTAGTGTAGTTGATAAAACGACCGAACTACTTTAAGAAAATTAAATTACCAGAAGAATGTTTTCCTAAAATTAGAGTTCTTGTTTTCGAGATGATATATTATATTTATATTAAGAAAAAGTATATGCAAATGGTATAGATTGCAATGATAGTTAAAGTAGTTTATAGTATAGAACAATGATGGTTCAAGCAGATAGTTCAAATTTGAGATAGATTCATTTTTAGGGTTCTTATAACTTGTAATTTCATACAATAAAATAATCTTGCATACACGCACAATAAACATCTAGTAAAATATACTGTAATTACGTTAAATTTCGTTAGACTTCTACTAATCTCGGACCTTTTTAGTTGATTAGTATATTTTATTATAATTATTATTTTAACAAAGTTGATAAACAAAAAGAAACTTTACACAATTTTTTCTAATTTCTTTTCTTTACAGAAGACGAAATTTCATGTCATTATAATAGACTCAAAATTATTTTAGAAGATCTTAAAAATTGTATGTTTAATTAATAGTCGTTCATGTTAATCGAACATTTTTCCTCCCTCTTCTCCTTCTCAATAATTGGAGGTTAAAAAAGAATTAGTAATAAAGCGGTAGATGGTGAGCTAACATTTTTTTCAAATTCTGGCATTCGGGATATAAAATAAAGATAATCCCACAACCATTTACCCACAATTTCTTTTTTAAATTCAGGTAATATGTGTTATGCAATTGCGCTAATTTTGTTAGTTTTGCGTCAAATGCGCTAAAATTTGTATGCTGTGGCGCTACGTTTTGTGTTTATGCAGTAGCGCTAAAAAGGAAAATATGCAGTTTTGCGAATTTTCGTTTTATATATGATTTGGTTGCAAAATGTAAATGATTTGAAATTTATTGTCATTCACTTGAATTATATTTTGATTTAATTCGAATTATTGGATGCAGATTTCTTGATACTCAAGCTTGGTATCGCAACATTCAAAACTTAGTTTTTCATTCATTTTTGTATTCTTTTTTATTTATTTATTTATCTAATAATAGAATAGATTCTAATTGGAATCGTTCGGTGTAGGATTGACGTCTTTGTATTAATATGAATTTTCTTCTGCGGGCCAATGATTAAATTCCATGTTTGGGCTTCCATTTGCAAATTGTGAGGATGTGGTGGTTGTTTTTGCTGAAAATTTCATGGCTACATTACCTAAAGAGCTGACGTCATTTGCGGATTAATTAGTTAAGTAATATATTTCATCAGACAGTACGTTTCCTCCGAAAATTAAGGCTTCACCTAAGAATGAAGATCGAACAACAAACGCATGCGAATTATTTTACGCTAGGTTCAACAATTTTCATCTTAGTAACCATTCAAATATTTACGTTTTGATACGAAACATTCTGGATTTTCAGAAAGAAACTTATGACGAAATAAACAATTTTTTCGTGAAAAATAAAAATTATACTATTAAATATATTAAAAGATATAGAAATATTTTATTTGCAAAACTTAAATATGAAAATAACTTTGTTGCATTATAAGACACACTGAAATTGTGAATCGTTAAGTTTTATTTTACTAGTTTACATTTTAGATTTGTTGATTTCGACGTGTAAAGTGCGTAAGAATACGCATAATTTGTTTAATAAACTATTTTTGTAGAAAAAGTTAATAAACAAATTATTTTACCTCTTAGCGCAATTACCACATCTTGATCTATATTAGCACAATTGCATGTCATCTAAACAATAATTTTTATCTGTATTTAAAAAATGAAAAAGATACTCTGTTAATCAAGATATTTACTATTACTCAAAAAAAAAAAAAAAAATCGATTCTGGAAAACTTCGAAAATGCAGTTACCTCGTTTTTCCGGACAATCTCAGAAAGGTAATGGAATTCTGTAAGTGTTTCAGAGTGAAAAATACACTACTTCGAAGTAAATTTCTATATTAGTCTTTTTTTTAAGTAACCTTGCTGTGAAAATTGAGTAAACAAAAGGAATAATACAAACTCAAAATTGTTAAAGTCTTTCTAAGTTTAGTAGTAGTAATTCTATTTATTGTCTGTTATTGAGTGTTAACCTTATACGTAACAAGCAATTATGAGTTTAGTTTTTTATGTTTCATCCAATTTTAATGATATCACAAATTTTCTCTTTTTTAAATTTTCACAAAATATTTTCGACAAAAAATAAAATAGAATTCGAAAAAAATAAAATTTAAAAAAAACAAAATAGTCTTGAAAACCTTAAAACTTGATTATATTTACCTTTTAAAGGTAATTTTGTACGTTTTTTCATATGTAATACAAATGCACATTGTATATATTAAGTGTTATTGTTTATTATTTACACGCAGCCAAATAATACAGGAATTGTTACTGTTGAAACGGATTTCGATCTGTATAAGACAACAAACAAAAGAAATTACTGTTTTTTTCTAGAAAAATGTTTGTTTACATCATAATAATTCTTGTTAAAAACAGTAATTTTTTTGTTGATTGTCTTATACAGATCGAAATCCGTCTCAAAAGTAAAAATTGATGTATTATTTGGCTACGTGAACAACATGGCATTGAAATAGAATTGTTTATTGAAACACTTGGCACTATAATAGGATCTCGTTTCTTGCATTAGGACACTCAGGGAAATTTGAGAGGAATGTTTACTAAAGAACGTTGTAATCTGAGAACATATTGAAAAAGGCGCAAATTTTACTGCGTATTATACCAATTTTTACTATGTATACGTAGTAAAAATTGATATTAAAGTAGCAATTTTGAAATAAATATTATTCTAATCTGCTATTTAAATATCAAATTTTACTACGTATAGCAGTAAAATTTGCTCCTCTTTTCAATATGTTCTCAGATTAGTACGTTCTTTAGCAAAAATTCATAAAAAATTAGTAAATACTCCTCTCAAATTTCCCTCAGTGGATGGATAAGAACATCAGGTGCTACATAAGGTAGCAATGAATTAACTGAAATGCGCAGCATAAATTTATACTATCAAAAGCCAACATGGTACAGAAGGAATTCAAAGATATATATATTTGGACAAAAAAGTTCTTCAATTGCATAGGTGATATAATGGATACATTTCATTCACTTATATTATTTGAAAAAAAAAGAAAGAAATTCACTTAAACGAGCACGTATTTGAAAGTAGCAGATAATTATGTGTATATTGTAATTTTGAAATCAGATAATAAAGTGTTACATTTATATTTCTGTTCGACAGAGTTTAAATAATTGATTCAATTCGTTAACTCTTTTTCTGAATAATTTACGATTCGTTTCTATTAAATTCTGGTAAATGTACTTAGACATCCATTACAGCAATTGCATTTACCTTTTTAAATAAACATTTTTAATTGTATTCAATTTTTTAAGTCTCTAATGACGTAGTTATTGATTTGTTCGAAAAATATAGGAATATTCAAATGAATGCGATCTGCTTTGCAACATACTTGTAAAATGCCAAAGCTAATGACGTTATTATGATTATTCTTTTACAACGTCAATTAATGTTTAGAATTACAATATCCCAGTTTTCTTGTCCTTAAAATATGTATAATTCTTTTTTTAACAACAGATATTTCCATTTTATTTTCAATCTCGAAAAAAGATTAACGATAAAAAAATAACTCAACGGACTGTTAAAAATGAAAAAAAATTGTTATCTTTCGAAAGATCATGCATAATACTTTTGCTCAAATAAAATAAAAATCAGTAGTTAATAGATGGGTGTTGATCAGTATTTACCAGTATATTGGTGTTCTATCGCGGCTATTTGCTCGTGTGTGAAAGCCCAATGCAAAGCAAGCTTTTTCCAATCCCCAGGAGCCAACTGCTTATAAGCCAGCTTCCATAGAATAGATCGAACATGTTCGGAAAGCGCGCCGTTATTGTTCGCTATACGGCTGCTGTATGACTCCTCTCGCCAGCGTCGTCGAGCCGGTGTTAAATCACGAATTTCTTTATCTGAAGTAGAATCCTCCTGAAAAGTACATTTTTTCTGCTTTTCTTTTATCAATTATGTATCATCAACACATACATTTATCAACATGACAATCAATAAAAAGTTTTAAAAGCAGCATAATTGTGCGATGAAAAATGTTTGTAATGTTTCAAAAATAATGCAATAATATAGAAATATCATATTTTACACAATGCAATGTTGCAAATATATAAATATTTCTATAACATTGCATTTTCGTATGTGTTTAATTTTATTTTTATTAAAAAAGAATATATATTAATGAAAATATTTTTATATGTCTGTTTAACAATGTTAAATGTACATTTGCGTATTGTGGAATTATTTTATATTGAAATGCACGTTTCAATTTATTCCCATCTACGTATGATTTAATATGATTATGCATTTTTCATTAAAAGATGAATTAAAAGAAATTTGTAGATGCAATTTTTGCATTAAAAACACTTAATAAGATATTTTTGTGTAAAGTGAATTATGTTTTTATGCGCACGTATCGTATTTATAGTGTATGAATGAGATTGAAAAATATTTTATGTAAGTTTGTTCAGAAGTAGGTTGCACAAAAAGGTAGTATGCTGAAGCAATTTGCACACAAAATAATTGTATTGGAATGTTTTGGAAAAATTGTTAATATTCATAAATGTATATAAATCAGAAATGACCTTATTCATTAATACTTATTTTAGTATACATATTATACTATAATATCTAATAAATAATAATGATTATTATAATATGTGTTATGTAAATTATTTAAAAGGAAATTAAATATGTTTTAATATAAGATAAAATTAATGTTTAATATATAAATAATGTGAATAAAACATAATTTATTGATTAACATTTTCTTCAAATTATGTCTGCTTATGAATATTCAAATTAATTGATTGAAAACGTTGAATATGTACTACATAATCTAAAGAGAACGATTAATATTATTACAATTTCATAAATTATATAACAACGATGAAAATTTTTAAAATTTATTCCTAATTAAATAATATAAAGAGAGCTGATTGTAATAGCATTTACATTCTGTAAACATTCAATTAACGTAACATGAAAAAGTTCTCAATAATAATGTTATTTTTATAGCAGTATTCAATCAACCGAAATAATAATAAAGACAATAATAGCACAGATTCAAATTTACGCAATTATATTTTTTAAACATTTGTGTTATTTTTGTTTAATTTATTTGAAATATATTTATTTGCAGATCGACAACAAATAATTTGTCACTTTTTATTATGTAATATTTAAAATGTCCTGATTAAAATAATAATTATACACTTGTTGGATTGTTTCTTTTGTCCTAGAATAAGATATTTTCATGAATTTGTAAATCGTGCAATTGTATGAAATGTGTAAATGCGCAAATTTCACTGAACTTTAAATTGGCATTATAAACTTTTTTATAATGCTATAATTAACACATACTTTTCATTAGTATGTCGAATATAATTTCTTGTTAAGGAGTTTATGTAGTGAAAATTAATGTGAAATGAAAATGTTCAATTGTTGAAATAAAGTAATAGTATAGTTGCTCACTGGAGCTGGATAATCCAGCCTGGCTGTTCTGATGATCATATCAACGATTGCTGTAAAACTTCCTCTGGCAGCTATATAAAGTGGCGTTTTTCCAGTCTATAATAACACAATAATATTTCAATTTATCAGAATGTATTAATTGATATTGAAAAACCTTAAAAAGCAATTTCGTACATGGAAAAGCAGTTTAAATAAAATTGAATGTTGTATATCAATTTCAGATTTATGAAATACCGAGAAACGATATTTTTCACAGAATAGAATATAACAAACATATGTTTAAAAATAATTTACTTGGGCATTTCTTTTTTTTTAATTCATGTATTTTCCCGTCATAACATAAGCGTATCATAAATATCATACAAACAATTTTGTTGATACAACTTGCTATGTATTTTTAAAAGGCTTATCCGTCTAAAGCAAAGGAGATTTTATTCATTTCTTCTTATTAAATATCTAATACAATAGAACCGTAGCTTTTATATACTTCACATGTCGACAAATATATTGAATTACTGGAATAAAATTTGTCAATCGCGATTGATTTTAATTTACTTTTACTTATCTCATGATTCCGACACTTGATATTTTCTATTTGGAATAATGCAATTTTTTAAGAAATGCTCAAAAATATACCTGTTCTCTTTGTTCAATATTTGCACCCGATGCAAGTAAAAGTTTACAGATATCGGTGTGTCCCATTTCAGCTGCGATATGTATGGGAGATTGCATTCTCTGAAACATAGAAATGATATACAATTTGTGTGTAGTAATTGCCTGTATGCTTTACATGAATATATATAGCATATGATACATGTTTTGGAATGTTTATTCCAGTAAATAAGAATATTAATCTCATTCTATATTATTATTAAAAATAGTAAAAACAATATTTTTCATTTTGTATAAAGAAATTAACTTAATAAACTGTAATACATTCTTTTTTATATAAAAAGACAGTAATTTAAAGAATCAAAAAAATTTATAGTAAATTATATGGCGCAAACTATAATAAAACATACAATAGAAATAAAAATAAACAAGCTTATGCATTGAAAATATTATAATCAAAATGTTGATAAAATTTACGTATAAAATGTTATGTGCTATAAAAGGTTATAATATTATTTGTAACGGTCGAGTTACTTTAATGTTGAAAACAACGTGATCTGCTTTCAAATATGTGAGTTTGTATGTTGTTTCCTTATTTTATGTTATATTAATATTTATAGTATAATTATATATTTCATCTCGTACGTTTATGTATGTTATGTATAATGTATAATTGTGTTGTGTGTTTATGTATGTTAATGTATAATGAAGGTAAACTAAAATTATACTATGTTTTCAGCATGCCATTCCATTCCAACATTACATATATGAAACTGAGTCACACATGTATAATCAAGTAATTACATTGAAATATATTTAGTAACATATTCTATAACTCACAACATTAAGACGATTGAGATCAGCCCCCTTCTTTATTAAAATTTCTACAGTTTCAGCTTCATTACTTTGACACGCAAGGTGCAGTGGTGTATTTCCATTCTGTAAAGTAAAATGAGAAAATTGATTACATTTTAATTAGTGTAAGTATAATTAAGTGAATGAAATATGCAGTTACTCAAGTGATGTTTTAATAGTACATTTTCACACTATAGGCCGACAGGTCTCGTGTGACAAACGACATTTTTTGTTACGAGGACTAACTTCATAGAGTACGGCAAAGTCTTTGTGGTACAGTCATTATCATATATGGCTGGTCTTTTTCAGTAAGTGTCATCTTTGTTTAACTAATAACGTACAGAATGGTTAAACAAAGATAGCACATACTGAAAAACCAGGAATATAGGATAATAACTGTACGAGTGACACAGTCACGAGTGTGACTGTAAAGTTGGCACGAGTGTTACAAATATTTGAATGTAATGACTGATTCTATGTTGCGGTAAATATTTGCTGAGAAAATATTATACGTAACCTTGCATTGTTTGTTTAAAATTCCACCGTGTTGAATAATAAGTTCCAGTATTCCTTTACACCCATGATTAGCAGCAACATGAAGTGGTGTTAATCCCATCTTGAAGAACATATTTACAGTGCGATTTATTTTTATAATGAATACATCATACTATTAGAAGAATTATATAATTAAAAAACACATTTAATTTTTCATAAAGTCTAATTGGTTAAAATGACAGAGCGTTTTTTATTAAAAAAACATTACGTGCTTTAAATCTTTTAAAATCATATTTATTTGAGTCTTATGGCATGTTCGGGAAAGTAGGTAGGTTCAATCTACCAGGTTAGATTAAACAAATAATCCGATCAAACTCATGTTCGATTAGATTATTTGGTGACAATTAAGTAATATCACTAAATAATCCATGGATTATTTACTCGAACATGAGTTCGATCGGATTATTTGTTTAATCTAACCTGGTAGATTCTTTCCCGAACATGACATTATTATGATTAATCATTTTAATAATAATAAATCTGATTTCTTAGATGTTTAAATTATTTAATAACGAGAGTAATGAGTTATTAAAATGAAGATGAAATGGTTAGGTTTGATAATTAATGCTTAGGATTAATAAATTATTACATTTAATCGTTTCGTCACGCAATATTATTCTTTGAAGAATTAATCAATTAATCTTATTTTCACTAAGTTATACAATGTTTCATTTAATAATAAAAAATAAACTCAGAAACGCGTAAAACTTTCAAAATTTGTTCGTAAATTCAAAATAATAACCAATTATACCTTTGAAAGATTTGAATGAATTATATTTAAACTTTTAAATGCAAACAAGTTCATTGCAAATCGTTAAATTTGCTGATAAATCAAAATTTTCTTCAAAAAATCGCAATAATTGAATATATACATTTTTTATTGGTTTTTAATGGTTTTGGTTCGTTAAGTTGTATATTTGCTTTAAAATACATAAAAATATTAAAATAATTGGTAAAGTTTTTGATTATTTAATTAAGTTATAATGTTACTATATTATTTAAAACTAAATAAAAATTATACTCAGAGAAATTTATGGTAAGATTTGTCTCTAATCATTTTTTATAGTTAATCGAAATTCTGGTTAAGCAGAACATTTTTATAGTTAATTTTCACATTTATGGTTAAGATAAATATAAAGTCTCATTCGTTTAAATATAACATATGATTATCTCCAAATTTAACCATATTATTCTCATCATGTATTCACATGACTAATATATATTCACTTTCCTTTGTATATGTTATTTTAACTTCAATTCTGAAATGTCGAGATGGATAAAGGCTTGTATAAAGAATATTTTTCTAAGACGTGAAATTTGATTTACTTTATGTCGAAACATTCGTACCGTATATTGGAGAACACATCTAGAGTTCTTCGAACATTTATTATTCGATGTTATAAAGGCTGTGCGCTTACGCGAAATAATTAATTTTCTTTGTAGTAATTGTGCACATATGACATTCGAAATAAAAGAATATATTTTATGTCATTACTTTATAAGTAACTAAATAAGAAAAGAAACATGATAACTTCTACTTCTAATTTTTATGGGAAATGACATTTTAATTATTTATCATTAAAATGTCATTATTAAACAAATATATAAATAAATTACAATTATTACAATTAATCAATAATTATTTTCTAAAAATAAATAAAAATAGATAATCATAGGTACTTTTTTGTTTATTTTATACTATGAAAATTTTTGTTATCTTTAATGACATTCGATCTAGTTAAGACAAGTTTATTTTTACGTCTGTCTTATGGCATGAAATCTAATAATTACCTCATCGCCTATTTCTGTGTCCGCTCCTGCCTTGAGAAGAAGCTGAGCTATAGATGTATGTCTACTTTTCGTCGTACAATGAAGGGGAGTATTTTTTTCGTTATCTTGAGCATTTACGTGGGCATTGAGGCCGATTAGAACTTCAACGACTTCTGCATGGCCCTTGTTACATGCATAATGTAAAGCCGTTTGTCCATTCTGTGTCCAATGAAAAATGTATTTTTTTAATATCATTTTCCACTATAATATATTTTGTTTTTTACTTTATTTCTCAAGCATCATAAATATTCATAAAGCCATGTTTAATAAGAAATAGAGAAGCAATATTTTAAATAAAATTTACTTCCAATGAAACACGAGAGCATGTATGTCACAATTAATAAAGAAAAGTAAAAAATGAACATATTTTATTACAAGTATTCTTCATATTAAATTTTTTCTTAGATATTTTATTGTATTTTCATTATCTTTAATAGATAATAATTTAGAAAATGGTCTTCTTAATGAAGATTCATGTTTTATTTTAGACAAGAAAATTTAATTATAGGTTTATTTTCTGGAAGATTCAACTTGATCTCGACTATATAGTTTTATTGAGAAGTACGGTCACGAAATTTGAAAGCATGGATGGAATTTAGTAGTGGGAAAACATCGTGGTCCGGATTTTTCTTTTTAGAATAAATTTACTTTTCATTTAAATTTATGTATGATATAACAATTTATTTTTATACACATTCTAATTTCAGAAAACGTACAAGGTTATGCGTGAAATTGCGAAAAATTCGTTATACAAAAACTATGGGTCATAATAATCTAAACGTGTTTCTTTTCTTACAAGAAATACAGTAACTTCTTAAAAAGTTAGTATCGAAAGAAACATTGTTATGATGTCCAAGAAAAAAAATTATAAGAATCATTATTTTAAAAAGATATTGCATGATTAAAATATACTTTAATTTAAATAAAAATTTATTAATAATATTTATTATTTAAATTAAACTATTTAAAAGTAGAAAATATTTTCTTATAATTTGATTAAAACCAGAAAATTGTATAATTAAAATGAAGTCTTAATAATTTAGAAATTGCATTGTTTTGGTTCAAATTTCCTTTCATATATATTTCTGTGTCAAACATAGTAATATATATGAAACAGGACATAGAATTTGAAATACATGTACGTGAACAATAATGCATTATTTCCCAATTCAAACTGTGTAAAAACATTTCTGTACAATAAAGTTCTATTAAGTTATTGCGTTGCATAACTCGTAGTTAGTAGTATTGCAAGGCTTTAGTCAGACCACTTAAATAGAAGTGTAATTCTATGATTGAGATATTCCTAATTACATCATTTACCGTATGGCATTATTAAATACTATTCCTCCACCAGTCAAACAGGAATATCCTAGTTTATGTATACATGACACATTGAATATATATTTTCATGTTTATTCAATTGAAATGAATACTTCCAACTTGCATAAAGTAATATGAATGATTAAATTGATCAGTTGCAACGATGCACAAATTCGCTGACTAAACTTTACAAATTACATTCAATTTTGAATTCAGAAACATTTTCAGTAGTGAGAATGATATACAAATTAATTTGTATGTCATTTTCATCGAATGATATACAAATGGATTGTATATAATTCTTAACTTGCGAAAATAATTATGTAAGGTTTAAAAGTATCATATATCAATTACAAATATCAATTTTTTATTATATTCATTTTATACTATAGATATGAGAATTTAAATATCGAAGATCGAAATCAATAAATAAAACGACTATTCGTACTTTATAATTGTAACATTACATTTCTTTACAAAAAAATGTACATCTTTTTACCTGAATGTAAACTCTGGAAAAAAGCAACAATTGAAGAATAATTTTCATACAAATATTTTTATTTATATTGTAATGTTATATCATTATGTTAATAAATGGATTCTGTAATTCGAATATTTTTGAAAAGAAAAATCGGTCATAAAATGATAATTCATTATTTAATTAATATATACGCATATTTTTATCTTTAAAAATTGAGAATGAAATATCGCACAATGTAAACGGATATTGTCAGAAAAGATAAAGTTGGCGAAATGCTTTTCTTATTGTTTGATAGCATTATGTATGAATGTATGAGTGTATGAATGCATGTAGGAGGGTGGGGTCAAAACCGCAAAACCGTTATAATTTGCCCCAAATTTAAGAATTGATCGAACCAGCTATTAATTAACATCGATCAGAAAAAAATGTACACATCTATTCGAACAAATTTTTATTGTGCAACAATTAAACAAAGTTAACCAAAAAGTATAAAAGTGTAAAAAAAAGTGCATTTATATTGTTTAAATTATTGAAAAATCAAATAGTTCACGACATCGGTATGTATAGTTGGTATGAGAATCGTTGTTGAATTTTATTGTTGAATGTTATAAATTATTTTTATATTTTCATATTTAGTTCCGCGAGGTTTTTGTGCTGTATTGCATTGATTGATCGCTTTTAATTCGACTGTGACCGCTGCGATCCAAGTTGACAAACGAATTCATCTATTGACGTGGCATGATTGCATAATTTCTGACGAATTGGTCTTCGAAAATCTAGCGTGGATCAGCTGGCCAACGGCTCTCCTACGGCGAAGCGCAGTGAGACTCGGAAAGCGATAAGGAAAAACTTTATTTCTGCTTCGTTTTATATGCATTTTTTGACATTGTTATTATTGATCATGATAAGCTGGTCATTGATTATAATCGATTCACTTTTATGTAAATCGATTAATGAATTTAATCTTTATTAATACTTGGACGATCTAATGAGCTGAAATAAGTTACACTGATATATTTATTATTGTCCAGTTGTTGCGAATTGTTGTATGCGAATCTTATATTATATTATATTTGTTGGACAAAAAATACCAAGATATCTATATATAGGAGTGGATGAATGACTAAATTATTTTTATTAAAATTGAATTTTAATGTAATAATGTATTTTTTGTGTGATAATATATTCGTTTACTGTGCAAAGAAAATATAAAGTTTTTCATGTTATTTATTTTTGTTTTATATATTTTATTAAATACTTTTCTATTTCTAATTACAACAATTATTTATTGATAATTGTATTTTGCTATCGACGATTTATTATTTTAATCGTGAAAAAAGGCAAAAATCATAACTATATTATGATTATGTCGTGATCATCATCAAATATAATAGTAATTACGGAAGTTTAATTAATTTTGATTGTAAAAATAATAAATAAGGTCTGAAAAGGGTAAGATATTCTATATGAATGACCTTCCAAATTTTAATTCAAATTTAAATTTATTAAAAGTACAAAATCTAGTCCTTTTTAAAAAAATATAGATAGTAGTTTACAGTTATGTGGTTTTGTTATTATTTCTTAGACTTTCTATTTCAATTCTTTATATGACATTATGTCATATGAAACAATTAATGGCAATTGAATTAGTCTTATAATATATGTAATGTATCTAGGTCGTCAGATAATATGCTGAAGTATATATAACCATATTTTACACTTACGACTAATTGATCATCAATGGATAAAATAAATATCAACATCTGATTCTCATACTATTATAATCCAACATTTTATTATTTTCAAAATTTTTATACATTACGATTAGCAGATATATCTTTTCAAAGTTCTTAGCAATGAATATAGAATATCAAACTTTAGAAGTATGTATATGTGTTCGTAGAACAAAGTTAACATAAATATTTGTAATTAATATTAATAATTCATTGCATTTTTAGTAGTAGAGCAGCAAATGTAAAATTTCATTAAAAATGACTAAACATTTTAATAGAAATAATTGCGTTACAAGAATTTCAAATTAATGCTCAAAATTATATTTTATTGAAAAGTTCAGTAAATTCTCAGTTTTAACCACACTAAGAATATTATTTTCTATAAAATTGCTATTCTAAATACTAAAGTGAGGATAAAATCTTTCTTTTGTTATTTTCGCAATATTAATAAAAGACAAAATATTAGAATTATTTGATTTATTACCATTTATTACTATTATATTACTACAGTATGGTAATAGTTAGAATAATTCTAGTAAATGTACTGATGTTGTAAAAATGATGGAAAACAGATTTTATCCTTTCTTAACCATCTAGTATTCTACATTGACAATCATAAAACCTGAAAATGTACAATTTTCAATTGAATTATTACTGTTTTTAATAGCATTCTGAATCCATCGGCACAAAATCATTTTATTTTACTGTTAAAAACAATAATTTATGAAGAAAATAACGTAAACATTTACTAAAATAACTTTCATTTTTACTGTTTTTCACAGCAAAATTGATGATTTTTTTCCGATGGATTCAGAATGCTATTAAAAAGAGTAAAAATTCAAGATCTATGATTGTCAGTGTAGATCAAACCATCTAATTATCGAGAAAATAATTTTTTATGTGCATAAATGTTCTGTTTGTGCATAATGGACAACATTTAAAATGATTTTGAATTTATAAATCATAATTCATTATTTATTCCATATTTAAAATTCATAAAAAAATTGTTTAAAAAAGGGTTACTACAAAGAAATGTCATATTGCCATATTGATTTTTATAATTTTATTATACACCACTATTAATTGATTCATTTTAGAGATCAACAAAATTGATGGATATATATATCATTCATTCACTAGAAGAATCCCACATTTCAGATCTTTGTTTGAAAATAACCACTTGTTAAATCATTGTTAAATGAAACGCAAGAGTTTTTCAAGCAGAAATTTGCATTGTGGGATATTATGATTATTTCACGGGGCCTCGAAATGTAATCTAGTACAAACTGATCGACAAAGAAACACAATGAAGTCTGAATAACTAATTTCCATTTACTGAATTTATGTTTCCAGTTTATCTAACTCATTCGCAATATACTCGAAAGCTGTAATATTAAATTTTTAGTTATCAAATTTTTAGATATGTTCTTTATTCTTTTGTTTGTTTTAAATGTTTTAAATGGATCAAGTCATAGCAAATATTAGTAATTAGTAATGGAATAAAAATATTATATATTTTTTTATATTGCGCAGACACGTAGCACATAGCGATGTCAATAACGTTGTGTTTTTGCTGTTCCTTTATGTATTTATGTTAAAAAAATGCAAAACTTTCAGTTTTATAACAAATACAACTTATATAACATATATATATATAGCATATAACATATGGTCTGGAATCTTTTGGTAACTTATACAGCATATAACAAAATACAGCTTACATTCACGCAAAAAATTAAATGGTAGATGCAACAAATACGATAGTAAGATCTACCATTTTGTAGTACATTTTACAGCAAAAGTGGTAAATGTTATCACTTTTTGGTAAAATTTACCATCGTATTTGTTGCGTCGACCATTTATTTTTTTGCGTGTTTTAATATTAAATTTAATTTTTGAGGTTATAAGTATATGACTGACATTATATACTATAAGTTGCAGTCAGTATTTTACATGCTTAGACATGAAGAGTTTCTGAATTTACGTATTTGTACTATTGACATTACTAACTTTGTCGATTTCACAGGAAATTTTGTCCTGTGTTTAAATGTTTGTATCAATAGAAGAAGCAATAATTTTTGCAATAGACAAACTTGTTTAGCAGTATGGAAATATTATCTGAAGAAATAAGTAGGTCTTTATAAAAATAATGATACACTTCTAAATGCATGATATCGTAAGCAGACTTGCCTCATCTTTAGCGTCGACTTTGATATGAGGAATACTGCAAAGAGCTGACACAACGGCAGGATGACCGGCGAGAGCAGCGTGGTGTAAAGCAGTTGCACCTGTGCAATCAACTGCATCGACATTTAATGCTTCTACAGTTTCGATTAGATATTCAACGACCTCTGGGTTACTTCCACGAGTTCCACACATTAATAAAGTGTATTGTTTCTGCAACAGTTTATAATTCAAGAATTAAGTATAATTATAGTATAATTTATTTTTAATAAACCTGGACACTATTTCAGTATTATTTTGTAATAGTAAGATTCATTTTGTTAAAAAATATTGATTTACAGATAATAACAAAGATAATTAAGTAAGTTTAATAAATAACATTTTGCATTTTATATTGAAAAAATCATTTATCAAATTCAAATTTCAATTTATGTTTATTTCATATTGTTTTTCGAATTGTTTGAAATAAAACTGATAAATAAAGTTAAAGCGGCAACGATAATTTATATTCAAGAGTTTGATTTATTATTCTCCGTATTCAAAAAACTTGATATTGATGGATTGATCTGGTATAATATCTCTTTTACTACTGAAATGAAAGACGAGTTTTGGGCTTCTTAAAATGCTTAAAATGAAATACAGAAACGTCTCATATCAACATATGGAAGAAAGTATAATTATTTTTAACATTATTATTATTATTATTACGATTACTTATGTTCATTTTCCCAACAAATATTAAACATTCAAATAAAACTTGTATATACATTAAGAGAACATTCAACTAAAAAATGACGAATTCATTTTTTCAGACATTTTAAGCTCCAGTCAAAAATAGTTCCTTTTTAAGTTTTTTTATACTTTAAAGTATTATTGTTAGTTTAAAAGTAAGTTATTGTTACTTATCTTGTAAACTTATATTTCATATGTTTCGATATTAAAGCTGTTGCCGGTACCGTAATTCTCATCCGATTTTCATTTTCATTTGTGCGTTTTATTATAACGCACAAATATAATATAACGTATAAAAAATATAACATATAAAAAACAAATTGTACTAACCAACTTTTGATACGACATTTTTTTGTACATTTATTAATAAACAAATTAAAAAAAGAGATAAAAAGCCTTAAAAAACATGTTTTTTTACATGTTTGACGTTAATTGTTATTTTTATTTTAAATCGAATTAAAATTCTGTCAGTATATTTTTTTTATTACCAAATTCTGTATTGTTTGCAACAAAGAAAACAAAATTGAAATTTACGGTAGTGGAAACATTTTGAAACAGAACTCTTTTAACAACAATAATTGTTGATTAAATTAATTAAACAAAATTTTCGAAATTGGGGAAAAACTAACGATTTTAACGATGTGGGTTTATTCAATAATATTGAATAAACTTTCAAATAGATTTATTTTTTTTTCTTTGGTTTTGCGCAATTAGTGTTATTGAAAGTATTTTCAAGGTTAACATATACTCATTTAGCTTCTCTATAAATGTTTCTTAAATTACTTCTCCCAAATAGCAAAACAGTGTGTTTAATGTATATTCTGTAACACTTGTATATACCATGTAATTTCGTTGATTATGAGTAGTAGAAATACAGTTAATATAATACAATAGTAGAAATACAATTAATAACTCAAAATAGAAAATATAACATAAAAGCTAATATTTTCAATAAAGGTGAATTAAATGACAAATAAGAAATACAACATTTTAAGTCTTTTAAACTTTAATTTTTACTTAATGTAAATGTCATGTTTTACATAGAAAGAACTGTTGTTTTACTTTATAACATGCTAAAGTTGCATCTGCTGCATTTGTAATAGAATGCGCATATATTTATGAAGATACTTATATTAAAATCGTCGGTCAAAATATCTGTCATGTTGAAGATCTGTGTGTATATGCAAAATGTTTTTTTTTCGATTTAAATTTATAAAATTATAATAGATCGGTTTTTAATCGTTTATTCAGTCTTATCGAAAGCTATCAAACACCGATAAAAATATTTAATTTAACTAAATCTTTTATATAATCAATGTATATTTACTATTTAAAAAACAATATTTTAATATCATGCAAAGTCTTTATTATATAAATAAAAAAATAGTTTACATGCAAATTTTATTAATTTATTTATTATATCATTATAGAAAGTGTGCAAAGTGAGAAAATAACTTAAATATATATACCTTCGTTATGTTTCGTCTTTAACCCCAAGTAAACTTTAAACACGGTAAAAAGTATTTTTTAATTTATTTTCATTATCTAAACATTACATTTTAGGATAGTCCATTTTCTTCCATTTAGATACTTTACAAAATTAAAGGAAACGGCAAAAAATCAATATTGAAGCGTTCTTGAATAATTTACAACAGTCTGACAGATGAAGTCTAATGGATACTTTCAGATGGTCGCAAAAAAATCTTTATTGTTACTCTTGAAGTTAAATGTTTTTTTAAATAAGTAAATTATAGGTGTATTCATTCAATGATTAATTTGTATATATTAATTCAGAGGTCGTTATTCTAATGTATACAATGGGTGGGATTATTTTTTAATTCGATAATAATTTGTCTATAACACAAGTAACAGATAACAACGACTTGATGTTGACTGTTCGAATGCTTTCGACGAACTGATATATAAAAATGATAAATCATAACAATTGTATTTTATCGTGTATTAATTGGACACAACAGTGATTTTTGGTATATTGATTCCACGAACGAGATAAATATTTACATTGAATTTCAAAATTTTGCGGAAAACATAAATAAATAACTTGATTCATATTCAAAGTATGTTAAGCAGATATAACAGTATTGTTCTAATGTTTGCGTTTATATATAGTTCTTGTGCTGATTTCGAAAACAAGTATTTCTCTAATTGAAGCATATTTTGTGCTAGCAGATAATTATATTCTAGAGACAATTTTAAAAGCAATAAATCATAAAATGTCACAAAAGTTCTACACACAAATTGTGCTCCGTTTAGTAAGACTAATCTGATAACTTACTGTCTAATTATTACCTTACTTGTTATCAATAATTAAGTAATTTTGTCTAAAAATGATTACAAAATTTGTGGTAAAATGTTTGATAAATTGAACCAAAGTAGTCAGAATATCATCTATACTAGTAATGGATATTATAAAAAATCTAATATGATTTTGATAATATTATAATTCAATTAAAATAAAAAATGTATGTATTAACTAATTTTAAGTTTGTTGCTGATTTTGAACAATTTAAGAAATTACTTTGTCTTTTAAATAAAAAATGTGTGTATAAAAGGAAAACGATTATTTTATTTTTCTTTTGCTTCGATTAATTAGTATAATCTTTTTTGTATGCTCAGAACATTTTTTAAAACATATTTATAACTTTTATAAATTTAACTAACTTGAATTTTAATACATTTGAACGTCAAAGAAATGTTTAAATCAAAGTTTAAAAAATTAAAATAAAAAAAAGATTTTAATTTTTCTCGTCGCTAAATATGAATATGGTTTGTAATATTAATTTTAGCTTCTAAGATCTGTAGTTATTAATATTAAGTATAAAGTTTATAGCTAATATTAACTATTGCAAACTCAGAAATAGTAATGTTTGACAGTAAAAATATTTGTTTCGTTGAAGTTTGTTTTGTCTATTCAATCTAATATTTTGTTGAATATACTAAATTAAAACTTTTATGATTAAACAATTTTGATAAATCGACAAAATCTATAGCCTAATTTGTTGAAAACACTTGCTTCTGTAAATAATAAAAATTTAGTTGAATCAACTCAGATAGCCAAACGTGCAGTTCAATTTTCAGACAAACGTTTGCTAATATATAATATTGTGCAAAGTTTGCAGTATGTTTGCAAACTTTTATTTACGTTAAATAAAAAAAAATAAAAGTTTCGTTAAATGTTACACATTGTTTACTAAAAAACGTAATGTGAAATCTATGGACAGCAAGGTTGTACCTTAATGCTGATTCACTATCTATTGTGGTTTGCACAAACAGTTTGTCTAATAGCGATGCACAATATTTGCGCAAGCGTTGCACTCTAGGAGTGTACATACACAATTTCAGCAACTTATTTACTAAAAATTTAAGAAAATTCTACATTATATTTTTAATTAATGATTCAATTGATGTAGGAGTTTGTGATCTATGTGGTAAAGATGCCCAACTCTAAGTCTAAAGATCATGCGTTCAATTGTCGTAGAATATTATTTTTATTTATACTATTAGCATCAGTTTAGCTAATATCTAAAAATGAGCATTTAGTATATCTAAATATACTGAATGCTCATTTTGTAATGTTATCAATAATTTTTTTCATGCTGAATATTCTAAATAAATATTTGAATAAATTTAAACTTTGCGCTAAAATTTCTATCTAGCAAATCCATTGGTTTGCCAAACTTAACAATCGGCCCATGATTGATAATATGTTGGTACTCGTTGGTACTCAAACGTTGTTGATGATAATGACCCAAGCGTTGCACAATGATTGTTACCATTTAAATAAATGACCCTAAAGAAAAAAAAGAGTTAACAGGTGTGAATTGCAGCCTGTATCGAATCGAATCGAAATGGGAAATTCTTATTGGTTCGATCGGCTTGCTTTCCGCATTTCTGATTGGTTACTTTTGGCGGAATAATTTAAATTCATAATTTGATTTGTCATTTCACATTTATTTTGTCTGACATTTCTAAATTCTGATTGGTCTCATGGGCCTGCTTTCCGAATTTTTGATTGGTTACTTTACAGCGGTTAGTTTAAATTGCGTTAAAAATATTCAATTTTTGTTCCTATAGAGAATGTATTAAATGTTTCGTTTAGTAATGAATTAAAATGCATTTCTTGAATATTCTAATTATTATTTTTTTCAACAATTTATTGAATGGTTTGTAATTAAATACAGAGGCTACGCAATATTAGACAACATTTGCTAACCTAAAATTCGTGCTAATTTAAATGTACTCATCATTTAAAAATCGAATTGAATTATTATAAATTTAGAAATGTGTTGAAATGCTTTTATGTGAAATAAGAATACTTGGTTATTAATGGGTTGATGTTACAATTATAATTAATTGACGCGCGTAGCGCGTAATGTATCTAGTAATTTTAAAAATTTATTTGTTTATACTATATTTTGTCTGTTCTTCTAGTTATCTTATCCTGAACCCCACTTTTGTTTTAAAAATAAAAGTGGTGTTCAATAAATAATAAAAGTCTCGATACGTCCTTTTAAGTTGCTACTGGGCTTACGGACTTGAATCATTGTTGAGCTTTTTAATAGTTACTCATAAATGATTATTGCATAATTATTATTTTTATTACATTATATCTTTTATCAATTATCTAAATGAAAATATGTATTAAATAAATATTAAAAATGACAAAATACATTGTATTTTGTTATATTAAGATTTACGCAGCTCTGAACCAAGCATATGCAAATCGCGAGCCAAACATTCATAGATATTTCTTCTTATTCAATTCAAATATTTTATACATTATAAATATTATCATAAAAATGATAGAATCAGAATTTTATGGCACGCTAGGTATGTTTCTTCGTTTTCTTAAATCAGTCGATATTAATGAAAAAATTGATAAATATTCATTTTAATTCCAATTGAAAATAATTGAATTTTAATTAACCATTACTTTGATGTATAAAATTAAATTATTTGTACATACTTCACAAAAATAAAATCATAAATGAATTTATTCAATAATTTGATTTTGTAACATACAGAATAACAACACATTTCTCAGTCATTCTTAGAGTTTACAAGTATTATTATATTTTTAACATTTAGTATAAGTAATTGAGTAATTACATTTCGCCATCTCTATTAACCAATATAGATGAAACGATGGTTAGTTATTAATAAAAATATTCTGCTAGCTAATAAAAGCGAATATTGAATAAAATATAAAATATTAAAAAAATGTTTTTTATTAAATAAAAAAAAACATACCCAGTCTGTCAAACAATTTTATTATCAGTATTGTTAATATTATATATTATATATTAAGTATAAATGTATAATATATTTATATATATATAAATTTCATATGGATTAGAAGATTTGAATTCAGTGATTTCTACGTTCGTTTCAGCTTTTAATTCTTAAAAAAAATGAAATTTGATATAAAAAAATAATAATCATTATAAAATAACTCAGCTGTTGTTTCTTTATATATACAAAAATGTTTATATGAAAAAGTGTTTTATATAAATTAATAGTGCAATTAGTTGAGACAAAACTGTAATGAGCCCATTAAAAGTTGTATAGTGATGTTAACGCTTAAGTTTATAAACAGCTTTGTTCTTGTGAAGAAATGATTTATTTGCTAAATTTTGAACACGACACTTTTGTTTTCTGAAAAGTACAGGTTGTAATTTTGATAGAGCAATTTTTTAAATAGTTACGTAACTAACAGATTCAGAGTTAACTTTCATTAAGAAACAAATGCTTTTCTATACATTATTTTCATATATTTCAAGACACACATTTCAAGAGGATACATCAGGCATATTTTTAAATTTATTCCTGCAACTATGGGAAAATTACTTCAATAAAGTAACGGATACATTTGAGGTTCTTAAAGTAAGTAATAGAAAATACGTTACATTTTTCCTATAGTTGCAGGAATAAAGCTGAAAACATGCTTGATGTGTCCTCGTTGCTGTAAACTATAGTATATAATTATTCCAAAAAATTTCCCTGTGTTTATAATTGCAAGTGTAAAAATTACAGATTGAAAATGTGTACTTGTTGTTCAGAATATTATGCAAATTTTTTTATTATTACATTATTATTACAGTGTGAGCATTTTTTATTACAAGTAACATAATTATTTCGAATTTTTGATTCAATAATACATTGTGCAGTTAACAGCATCAACAAAAAATAAAAAAATAATAATAAAATCTTTGATATACTGCAACAAAACATAATCTATTGTGCGTACATTTGCACTATGACAGTGAAGCATGAACATATAATTAAGTTACCAAATAGGAATGACTAACTGCTTTAATTACCTTGTTAACAGCCGTCACGTTAGCTCCTGCGTTTATTAACATTTTCACTGCAGCCCGTTGTCCATACCACGCAGCCATATGTAAAGGCCTCATTCCAAACTACATGTTGAATTCAATTTAAAGTATTTTAAGTAAAATAAACTTGTAGTTTATTTGAAACACTTTTTAAAAATTGTATTCGTCCCGCTTACTAAGATCAATTTGTAATTCTTCACAATTATTTACTACAAGAATATAAAAAGTAAACTAGTTTACTATAGTAAATTAGTATAATATTTTTTGTAACATGTGCACGAAAAACTTACTTTATTATTCAAGTAAAGAAAAATAAAACAGAAAGTGATTTTTCAACTATATGAGAGCAACAGAAAGAATGGCGAATTCATTAGTGGTAGAGAAAAACATATATTTGGATTGAAGAAACTGTTTAAGGGAAAAAAATATGTAACTAACGTAAAAATAATACTTTTGAGGAAATGGCTTTTTCCTTTCTTCTGTGCCATTTGGTATAACTTTAAGAATGATCCCAGAACGACTTGTAAAAATATGCATTCAATATACATAAATAAACAAAAGTATGTTTATTTTAGCCTAAATTACCGACATTTTGAGCTTCGACATCCTTTTAAGGGTCTTGTGCACTTGTTACAAAAACCATCCTATACGCCATGGGAGGAATACATTTATTCACTTCTATGAAGTTATACAACCTTTCCTTGATGTATAATATAGTATTTCACTGGATAGAAAATATATAAGAAGTATAAAATTGAATTTGGGAATTTAAATGTATAAAATTCTTTCTA
The DNA here is from genome assembly GCA_022817425.1 of Gryon sp. ZL-2020. NCBI lineage: Eukaryota > Metazoa > Arthropoda > Insecta > Hymenoptera > Scelionidae > Gryon > Gryon sp. ZL-2020. The sequence goes on along the minus strand of JABFPJ010000654.1, from coordinate 8,267 downwards.
ATCGCAGTTTTGCTCAGTAAAAATGTAATTGCCGTTTGCAAAATACTAAAAACATCAAAGTAATAATCGAAAACGAATTTAATATAGCCTCAGTAAACGAAAATCCATTTGAATCAGTTGAAATGATTCGAATTTAATTGAGCTTTACTTTACAATTTAAAAGGCATTTTTGAAATTGTATTTAATAGAATCAAATGTCGACGAATAAGCAATCAGATTTTCGTTCAAAAAGAATTCTAATTTCATTATAACTCAATCGTAAAAGTTTAGTGTACTTTTCAATCCTCAGTATTAACTATTAACTTCAAAAAATTTAACGCAATTAATTTATTCTCATAAAAATGCTGATTTCCTATTGGCTGCTATTACACATTATTTATTACAATTTCCAGAAAGGCATTCAGGTTTCATAATTATATTTTTGTGCAATTTACTATTTCAATATTGTAACCTAAATTGTTTTTCGTTTGTTGGGGCAATATTCATAATCTCTATAAACAAATGTAAAATGGGCTTTATTACATAGGAAAAGCAACATTAATTTCTCAAGAATGGGTTACTAATGGAACACTTGTAAAATAACTGTAATCAATGAAAATATTTGTCCCTCTATTACTTTAACACAGTAATGCGATTTAAAATGATAATAAATTCTTATGATGTAGATTCAGCGATGTGTCATTGAGTTCGCGAGCTTGAATTGAAAGGCTATCAATATCGTTGAACTCAAATGAAAATTCATTCGTAGCGATTCATGTATTCTGCGACCAGTGTCAAGTAACGAACTTGCGTGAATTGCAATTTGTTATCATCGCGAACTTTTGCCCCGAAAGTTTAAAATACCTTACAAATTACCAAAAAGCCTTTCAGTGAAGATTCTTGCTTCGATAATATGTTATTTTTAGATCACTTTATATGGAATATGAATGAAGAGCAAAAAGCGACAATTGAAATTGTATTATGTTATTGAAAGATTGATTTAATGGTGCTACAGTAAAGATGCCTATTCAAACATATATTTTTTAAAAAGTGCGGTAAAATAATATATGTGATTTTATATAATATAAAATGTTTTACGTTTTATGTAATATGAAAATGTTTGTTTTACATATTTAAGTAGATTGAATTATTAATAATAATTGAGATTTATTTATTATTTTATTATCATTTTATTATTATTATTTCCCTTTCGTTTTTCGCTTGTAATCAATTTTTGTTACAAAAAATAAACTAAATAATTATATCACATTGTAAGATTCGTTTTTTTTCATTAAAGATTAGAAGCTTTGAAGAAACATTATTTTGAAAAAGAAGCTTTAACTAAAATTAATTTAAATAATTTATAGTGTCATTTAAATTAATGGCTTACCTTATCTTTAGCTTCAATATCGCACTTCGCTTGAACCAACATTTCGATGATGTCGGTATTACCCTTAGAAGCTGCCCAGTGTATTGGTGCACGACCATACTAAACGTTTATAAATGGTTTTAATATTATATTAAAAATATTTGAAGCATTGAAAAGTTGTTTTTGGCACTGAATGTTATTTTATCCTATCTTTTATGTATAATTGTTTGTCTCCCTAAAACGATGATAAATAATCATTTCGACTATATCGGCTAAAAATGATTTTAATACAATAATTTAACAATAAAGACAACAATGCGCGCTGATTGTTGTACTTTTGTTATTATTCCAATCTTTTATTTTTATAAAAATTGATACAGAAGAGATAGTATAAAATGAGATTGTAATTACTTTAACTATAATTTAACATTTATATTTGTTTCAGAAAAATAAAAAAAACTTTGAAAAATTACAAACTGTGTGAAACAATTACAATTAAAAATTGTTAATAAAATGGGTTTTAAATAGTAAATTATTTATATTCTTATCGTTATAAATAATTCTTAGTCTGCTTCAGATATTTTTTATTGTAGCAGTTACAATGACTGCCTTTTTCCGTTCTAAGTAAATAAGTTGGCGATTAAGCTACGGGACTTAGGGGGTCACAGAGTTTCACCCGGGTGAATCCGGAGATTCAGCTAGTTGCTTTATATTTAAAAATTCATATTTTGTGCTACTTCAATATTAAAGTAATATAGCTACTCGAAAGAAGGTCATATTTGTTTTACTATAATATGAATATTTAATATTAGATAATAGTTATTTATGATCTATCAACGTTAAAAAAACTTTTTTTTGAATAGCTCAAATTTATTTTAAAACTTTTCCAACAAAATTTGGTAAATTAGAAGAAGTGCACATGCATATACAAATTAATTTTGTATATAAATATACTACTCTCTAAATTCAAATAAGAAAAAAATCACTCATTTTGTGTAGTTTTTTTTACTTATTCTAAGTTAATTATCGACCACACATTGAATGTCGGGTAGATTTTAACTGAACAACAAATGAACATTCACTTATTACGATTGTATATACATTTCTTTGAATGTGAGTTCGACTTTGTACTTTCAAAAATCATGAGTAGAAGTGTAGAAATATGCCATTGAAAATTTACAAGATATTCTTGTTTATAATTTTTAAGTGTCTTGTTGTCAACTCTCAGATTCCTATTAAAAATTAAAAACTGGTACTGGATATAACAAAACTTAAATAAATTTAAATTAATTTAAAGTTATGTACTTGACCTTCTCCCTCATCCCGCAGAAGGTATTCTTATTTTACTTTACCATTTTCTCTTATCTGTTAATCTTATTGAAATTCAAATATGATACTAGAGATAGAAGCTACTCACATTATTTCTCGAATCAACATCGACGTTTTCTTTGAGAACATTTCGAACTGTTTCTGTCTCGTTTTTTATCACAGCTTCATGTAATAGAAGATCGTTTCTAAGAGCTATAAAAAGAAAAATTACTTACATAGATGTTTCAACTTAGTCATGGAATTTTATCTGATTTATAAAAGTGTATTTGTTAAAATAATTATCAGTTTTGCTGTATCAACAGTATTCTATATAATAGTATCAGTACTTTAATAAAATAGTATATATATATATTTTATCAATATAGCTTCGTCTATTTAGCCAGGATCTAGTGATACTTTATTTTAATTTTTTAGTGTTCAAAACATCATTTATATTTATTCAACTACATCATGGAATAATTTATATAAATATAATAGACAATCCACACAATTTACGCAAATCTGAAATCAAAGTGTACGTGTTTGTTACATGTATATATTCAACAAAAGACATACATTCTATGTCTAATTACTTTATTAATTATAATCCTACTAATATATACATTTCAATCTATGTTTGTCTGTTTGTCTGTTACCTCATCACGCAAATTCTACTGGGCCGATTTACTTGAAATTTTAAGGATATACAGTGTTAATATTGCAGATTGTCATGAGCTATATACATTTGATGTTTACAAAAAACATTTTTTATGTCATAGCTTCATTACTTCACTTTAAATTGATTAAGATATTAAAGTAATTGGTTAAGTTTATAAGTTTAGAGTTTCACTCATCCATTTCCATTGGTGTAACTGATTGTTGTGATTTATTCTTTGGTCAATCGTCGTTGATGTTATACAATGTGTTGCAGATTTTTCTAGCTCGTCGAACACAATTTTTCACTGGTCAATCATCGATTATTTAACTATGCGTTATAGGCTTTTCATTCTCTTGTTAAATATTAAGTCGAGTTGTATTTTTGCCAAAGTACTTTTTTTATTTTTGTTGGCTCATTGACGAAACATGCGTTCGTGTTGTAATTAATAAAAAAACCTATATTTTTGTAATCGTTTTTTTTTCTCTGCTGATGAGACGAATATGAAAAATAATAATTTAACAAGCATAATATTTTGCACATTTAATTTATAAATAATTAATTAAAATATCACATGATATTTAGAGGAAATACTTTAAATTAACTATAATTTTGTATTATATAATTATATTATTATATTATATAATACAAAAAATAATTATATTATATTATATAATTTTGTATTGATCGATTGAAATGTATGTTCTTTAATTATAATTCATTTTTTAATAATAATTTATTAATATTCCGGCCTTTTGTAGAATATCTTTGTTGCATTAGAGATACATATTTCAGAATCTGCCGTAAAAATGAAAAATAAAATCCTTTCTACGTGCTATTACAAACTGTATTTTGTTCTCTTCATTGGAAAATGACACATTACTAATGGATAATTTAATAATTATTATTTAAACAATAATAATCATGCTTAGAATTTATTTCATAAATCAATTTAATAAAGTTATTTTTATATTCAATTTAATTCAATTTAATAAATAACTGAATACAAAAATATCATTTATTTGCAGAAAATAGTATTGTTGAAATACTGTATTTATTACGAATAAAACAAATATTTTATATATTTTATGTTATTCAATATTTTTCACTGTACAAAATATTTGTCACATATTCTTAATTTCAGTAAAAATAATTTCGTGTTAAATATATAACATTCGTAAATGAAGATCAGTTACAATTAATTAAGAGCATTTTGTACTGAATTTCAGAAAATGGGACAAAATATTTTTTACGTTGTTGTTATCATTTTTCATATTATTCACATTGGACACATAGTTTTCTTACTTCTAGCAGTCTTTTGATTTAGTACATCGTCTTCTAACACATCGCCCAATTGCAAAGGAGGTGGTACCTTCACTTTTGTCATGTTTACTCTTTTCTTATGCAACATACTCACAGCCTCGAAATTTTTATAATTATTGACATTTTTTTCTTCATATTTTACCACTGTAGTTAACTGCGTTTCTTGAACTGTTTTTCTGAAAATAGAATACAAAGCAATTGAATTAAATAAAGTTTGTTTTCAACGTAAACATGGATAAAATTATTAATTTAATAACTGCACACTAACAAATGATTCATTGACTCAAAAAGAAATGCATTGTGAGAACGCAAAAATTTCTTTAAATATTTTCTATCCGAAAGAAATATGCATAGCAATAAAACGAAAATCTGTTTTATGTTTGTAAAATTTTTTATTACATAAAAACATGATGCATATGTTTTACTGAAAAAGTAGTACTTTTTAAATTACATTTAGTGTATTATATTTATTTATTAATTCTTGCTTGTTTTAGTGTAGTGTAGTTTCGTGTAGTGGTTTTTTTTAATTATCATGATGATTAGAAAATAATTATTAAATTAACGGATATACAAAGAAAAATTGGCAAATTAAATTGTGAATATTTTTAATTAAATTAAAATTTTAGAACTATAGAAACAAAAGAGAAAATATAAAAACATTGAACGGAAAAAATTATAGAAAGTATACTCCTATCAATTTTATTAAAAATGTATTTATAAAATGTAGGATCATGATATTTAACATAAATAAATGTAAATGGTATCAGAATGCTGTTCCGAATGCATATTCATGTAAAATATACGTATTCGATCTATACATAAAAAACTGATTAATGAAAGATTAATAAAACATGTACATATATATATATGTACATTTATTTATTTATTTTATAATATATATAAATGTGCATTTATTTATCAATCTGTTTTTGTGTAACAAAATTTGAACATGGTTGTAATTATTTTGTTTTTTAATGCTTTATTTAATCATATACTTTTACATTTCACATCGAGAGGATTTTTTATCAATCCTTTACCCGAGACAAATATATAAATGTATTCCCTCTGTTCACGTTATATTTTGTTTGCATTTTTTCTTTCTCCTTTCATCATTTTTGTATGTTTTACATAGTTCACATTATTATTAGTATTTGAAACGTTTTATTTAAAATTATTTATGAATTTGCTAAACATACTTTGCTTAACATATTTTTAGCATCAAGCTGTTATGGAGTACAATTCAACTTCATCAACATAGTTGATTTTTAACAATAGATATTCAAGTACCTTTTAAGTTTGGTTACATACACCTTTTTCCATTTATTCGAACAATTGAGTTTCAATTAATTTTTTTCACTTATTTAATGTAACATTTTCTTCGTCAATCATTTTTTATTGGAGACTTTTAAGTTTTTATTTGAGAAAATTCAATACGATGGAAATTTTATAAAATATTATACTTCAAAAAGAAAAGCTATTATTTTGAACTATTAGATTTTACATTACAAAAATGTAACAGAACATAAAATGGAAATCACTCATTGTGTATTTTTAAACCAATTTGGCCGTCTTTGAAAATACTCTGTTCATGTCGAGTTGACAAATTGTACTTTGTCACATGATTAATATTTTGTCATTAGAAACGATAATCTGAACAGTTTATTATTCACAGTGTATTGACAATTAATATTTTAATCAGGTCAAGAGTGACTTTATGTTGTTAAATCAATACTTTCTAAGCATAAGTGAAAATAATTAACAATTTAGTTTAACTTTTAATTTTCTTGATTCTGATTCTACAGTATTTTAATATAATTTTATATATACAAGTTATTATACAAATATATATTATATAAGTAAAGAAATATTCAATATTTGTTATAACCAAATAGATTGCCTTTGTTCTTTTTGAATGTTCAGAGGGATCATTCGATTGCACTGAAACAAAGGAATGTACAAATATTTTGAGGAATTGTAATTCACGTTACACTCAAAACGACATCTGTGATTTTACAGTACGTTTTTCAGTTAATATCATTTTAAAATAACACAAAAAAATGTATTCTATTTGAAATGTACATTATTTAAATTAAAAATACAGCTCTACTGTGAAATCTATTAAGAATTAAAATATAGAAAGTAAACTTACTGTAAATTTACAATGTAAAGTTTTGAGTGTACGATAAATACGTACACGAAATTTCAGGGTAGGTTACCGAACAAATAACGAAGACGAAATTATATAAAGATAAGTCTTTTAACATGATGGGTATAGGCAGTATATTATTAAAAAGCACTTTAATTAACAAATCAAATCGGACAGACAAGAGAATGTAACAAAAAACTGTAGAAACACATAAAAATGTCAACAAATTGAATGAATAATTAAAAAGTCTCAAAAAAATAAGAGCAATATTCTTATTTAAAGAGGCATTATTTTCCTAATTTGTCATTTAAAGCGTCATATAGAAAAACACATAATATTTAAAAATGTATTCAAAGTTCAAATGTAATATTTAAAGCAAATAAACATGTTTTTCAAGTTAAAATATAAAATCATTTAATGTTTTTTGTTAATGTTGATGAAAATTAACAAATTTATTATGAATCTCCCCTAAATCTCACACTAAATACGATCCGTCGTGCATGATCCACCTTAATGCGTATGAATATTAAAAAAGTTATATATTTAATTATTTATAAGAAATTTAACAAAAAACTTTTTAAATAGCGAAAAAATGCAAACGATTATAAATATTAAGTCAGATTGTAACACTGCACTAATATATTTTGCTTTTTCTATTTTCTGTGGTTATTTTTATTGTTATGGAATTGAATCAGTTAATATCACTTTCTGTATAGCTAAATTGTTTATATGAAAAATTGTTTGTTGTTGAAAATGATTGTTCATTGATTTACGATAAAATGAAATTGAAAAAAATGCAATCCAATTGATCTGGCTTCTATTATACTTTTCTTCACACAAATCCTTTTTTATTAAACACGTTTATTTAAGTTAACAAGAAAATGGACACTAACAAGTTTCATGTCAAAATAAAGAAAAATTAAAGTAAGGCTTATTTAAAATCAAGCCATAAGTACATCTTTTATTTATTAATTTCCCAATTTCTTTTGATATGAAATGGGTTGAATAACATATTCGACGGTCGAGTCGAAGAACAACCAACTTCAGAATTAGGGTGAAAAAGAACCGATTTCAATTTATTGGTGAAGAAAAACCATTATCCGTATTTTTTATTCAATGAACAAATATTTTAAAAGTTCGGTGAAAACAAACCAACTTCAAAATCATGGTGGAAAAGAACCAATTTCAATTTCTCTGTGAAGAAAAACCAATCACAAATTTTAAATATTTCCGAATATACCCGATCTCCCGTAAAATTATTTAACATGTGTAGAACTGAATTTCCAATTGAAAACTCTTCTATTTGTCATTAAATTTAACAATCTTTCTTTAAAAAATAGCATAAATTTGATAATTTCAAATATATTTTTCACAAATTTTCTTTCTGTTTTTATAATCATGCTAAAAAATTATAATTCTTTAATGTTTAAAGATAATGTTATTTGGTCGGATTATTTAGATTAGATTACTGTTACATTATTGAGGTA
>JABFPJ010000653.1:10741-35638 GCA_022817425.1 Gryon sp. ZL-2020 | reverse complement strand
AAATTGAGAGAACCTATTAGAATTTGAAAACCAAAATAAATATTTTAAATTTAAAATATTAAAAAAAGATAACAAATTAATGCTAATAACTTAGACTATTTTTGAAACAATTACCTAAGAATATGAAGAAAATTTGTTAAAAAAACAAATAATGATTGAAATTGTAAAAATTATAGGATAAATGCAATGTAAAATTTAATTACACATAAATGTAAACAAAAAAAATTTTAATATGCAACATTTTTTCTAATTAATTTTGAATTTAGTGCTATAAAGTTCATATGTTAGCGTACAATTTTGGTACTTATTTCAATCATTAATTGTTTTTTTTATTAAATTTTTTTAATTCTTTAAAGTAATTATTGCAAAAATGACCTAAATACATTATTTTTCAATTTATTTTTCGAAATATTTTAAGTTATACTTTTCGTTTTCGTTTTCAAATTCAAATAGGTTCTCTCAAGTTCTGTGTTAGTTCAGAACAGTTCTAGAACCATAGAAATTAACAGAACCTGACAGGTCTTACCAAACAAAAACAAAAAATATTAAATTAAATAATTTCAAAATTATTGCCTTTCAAAAAATGCATTCCATTAGAAGCATTCCATTTCCATCTTTCCAAGAATGCTCATCCAAAATGAGCATTATGAAAGAGATATACGGGCTGCTCTTCTTGATACATTGTTAGATGACTTTATTATATCTATAAATTATTTTCGATATATGTTTTTATTTTTAAATACCTTAATTAAGATATTAGAAATAAAGTCTGGAATTATGAGTATATACTTCTTTATACGATGAGTACTACTACTGGAACTGCCTGTTTCATTATAAAGAATTATTGTTAACTCAAAAGTGCAAAATTTGATGTAAGTTTAAATGTTTAAATCCTTAATGTTCAGAAAGAATTAATTTTGTTCTATTTTTTTCGTTTGTAGCTTTATCTTAGCGAGTATAAATAGCACCATTTAATGGCTCTCTTAAGTACAATAATTCTTATACAAAGCAATTTTTTATTGGACATTACAGTTTAGATATTTGGCGTGATATTGTAGAATTGGACATCCTGTAAGTATTTTAGACGCAAAAGATTATTTTATTAGCATTGGTAAGTTTCTTATAATAAACATGATCAGTGCTATTTTATTAACATACTTACCAATAACTTCTTTCAGATGATCTTTCTCGATTAAAATTGTCGCTAACTGTTCGTGCGATTCATAGGAATCGATTGATTCAGTGTCTGCTGTAGTACCTACTTCACTAACTATAACTCCGTGTTTTATTTCATCTGTTGGTTTAAGAAGTGTTCCCGAAAGTAAGTTAATGTGCATTTCAGTTGTATTATCTTCTGGAAGTATCTCTGACTTCATAGCTACTAACTTCTTTATTATATCTTGTTGAGCAAATGCTTCGGCAATAGATTCTCGTATTCCTTTTTTAGATTCTTTCTCATCTAATAATACTTCCGTTATTTCTACACTTTCAGACAATCTGAAACCAATTTCAGCTTTACTTTCAGTATGTTTCTTTTCTTCAGATAAGATATTTTCTTTCTCTTCAGGTAGCAATTCCATCATAATCAGACTCTCAAACGGAATCTGATCTGGTAATATTGTTTTTCTTTGTGGCGTTTCCTCGCTTATGAAATTTTCAGTCATGTGTGATGTAATTGTCTGTATTGTTTCGGCTGTTGGTCTTCCCAATAAAAGTGATTGAGCGGTTTCTTCGGTTGGCTTAGATGGCTGAATTAATATTCTCTCATTTTCATTACATGTAACTTCAGAAATAGATAAGGATGATAATTCATCTATTTCGGGTTTCCCAACTTGTTTCTGTGGTTTTATCAATTCTTCTAATTTTGCTGTACTGTTTAATGTTGTAATTTCTTCTGATTCTGCAACTTCAATACTACTTACGGTAGGTAAAATTCTTTGTTTTGTTACTTTTTCAGACATTTTTAACGTTTCCTCAGTCTCGCCGGACGTAACTTCTGATACTATAACTATATTTTGTTTTTCTATTGAAGTTTCACCTTTATGACTTGGCGGTTTTTCAACTATAGCCATTTCCGTAACAGATTGCGATACGGAAATTTCTGATTTTTCTGCTACTTCCCTACCGTATATGTCAATATCGACTTTTCGTTCAGTCGGTTTACTATGCTCTACATACTTATCTTCCAATTCATTCAATAGAACTTGCGATACAGTAACTGCTGTTAATTCTTCAATGTTTACGATACCTTTCGTGGAACTTGGCATTTCTGTTTCTGATAACTTTTTAGTATGTGATAATGGTAAAATTTGTAATGACTCTGCAATATCCCTTCCTAAAACATTTATTTCGGCATTTTTAATATCCGGAATAGTTTCAGTTATTAATTCCTCTTCGGTTTCTGTATGTATAGTTTGCGATATAATCACTGCAGATAATTCATCAACTTCAGCTTTACTCTCGAGACCTTTAGGTAAAGATACTTCTAATTCATCTGTTTGACTAGAAATTATAACTTCTGTAGTTTCGGCTACTTTTCTTCCACTCAGTGTCTGCTGTGCTGCTTGTGCTTTTGGAGTTTCATTGATTTGTAAATTATCTTCAGTTTCATGAGATACAATTTCGGAAATGGATATATACGGTACTGCTTCTATATCACTATATCCTTTTTGAAGCTGAGGCAATGTCAGTTGACTATACTCTCCTACAGATAACTGTACGATAGTTTGTGAAATTTCAGCAGTTTCCAATCCTGAAATATTTGTTAAAGCTGTAGAGTCTGCTGGGATGTCTACATGTAGAAAGTGCTCATTTTCGGAAGAAAGAATTTGTGAAATTGTTAATGATTTTAACTCATCCAATTCTAGTGTCCCTTTTTGTTCTAATGGAATTATGGGTTTAGATAATTTAGATGTTGTGGCATGTGTTATTATTTCCGTAATTTCTGGCACTTCTCTTCCAGATACTTTCGCTGTTGCTGTTGTTGTGGACAGAGCTTCTATATTTATAACGTTTTCACATTCACTAGGCATTACTTGAGAAATAGACAATGCAGACAATTCTCCATAAGTTGCTAATCCTTGTTTGTGTGCAGGTGATACTTGATCAATCATTTCTTCTAAACTAGTAGCTGCAATTACTTCAGTAGTTTCCGCTATTTCGCGACTAGATAACGCCGAATCTGCGATTTTTTCTGCAGGCATCTCAACATTTGGCATTATTTCTTCTGTTTCTTCAGATACAGCTTCGGACACAATTATTGATGACAGGGTATCTAATTTTGATTCTTTAGCCGACTCTTTTGATATTTTAAGTTTATTTAACTTGTCTACATTAGACGCAAAAACCACTTCTGTTGTTTCAGCTACTTCTCTACCAAACAAATCAGTTTGAGCTGTTTTTGTGCTGGGTTTTTCGAGTGTTGGTAGAGTTTCTTCTAACTCATTTGTTAAAACATCTGACACGAGAACTGAAGACATTTCTTCGATATCCGGTTTTCCCAGTTGCAACTCTGGTTGTATCTTTGCCGAAAATGTATTAGTACTAGTCATAGTTATGATTTCCGAAGTTTCTGCAACACCTATACCGAATACATGTGTTTCTGCAACTTTTTGCGCAGGAATTTCTGTAAGTGGAAGTATTTCCTCAGTTTCAACTGATACTGTTTCTGTAGTTTCTGTTGTGGGTAATGTATCGAATTGAGGCTTTCCCTTTTGTCCTTCAGGTTTTGCCATTTCGGAAAGCTTGCCAACCGTTGATGTTACATTAATTTCTGTGGTTTCAGCAACATCTCTACCCAATAATTGTACATCGGCCAACCTTTTGTCAGGCAAAATCATGTCTGGTAACTTTTCTTCTATTTCTGCCGATATGGTTTGCGATACAATGAGCGAAGTTAATGTATCAGCGTTTACTTCCTGTGCAGAGTCTTCCACAATTTTATCTTTAACCAGTTTGTCTACGCTTGAAGAAAACACCACTTCTGTTGTTTCAGCTACTTCTCTACCAAACAAATCAGTTTGAGCTGTTCTTGTACTGGGTTTTTCGAGTGTTGGTAGAGTTTCTTCTAACTCATTTGTTAAAACATCTGATACGAGTACTGAAGACATTTCTTCGATTTCTGGTTTTCCCAGTTGCAAGTCTGGTTGCATCTTTGCTGAATATGTATCAGTGCTAGTCATAGTTATGATTTCCGAAGTTTCTGCTACACTTATACCGAATAAATGTGTTTCTGCAACTTTTTGCGCTGGAATTTCAGGAAGCGAAAGTATTCCCTCAGATTCAACTAAGAGCGTTTCTGAAGTTTCTGTTGTGGGGAATGTATCGTATTGAAGCTTGCCCTTTTGTCCGTCAGGTTTTGAAATTTCGGAAAACTTGCTAACCGTTGATGATACATTAACTTCAGCGGTTTCAGCAACATCTCTACCCAATAATTGTACATCGGCCAACCTTTTGTCAGGCAAAATCATGTCTGGTAACTTTTCTTCTATTTCTCCCGATATGGTTTGCAATACAATGAGCGAAGTTAATGTATCAGCGTTTACTTCCTGTGCAAAATCTTCCACAATTTTATCTTTAACCAGTTGGTCTAAGTTTGAAGCAAACACCACTTCTGTTGTTTCAGCTACTTCTCTACCAAACAAATCAGTTTGAGCTGTTTTTGTGCTGGGTTTTTCGAGTGTAGGTAGACTTTCTTCTAACTCATTTGTTAAAACATCTGATACGAGTACTGAAGACATTTCTTCGATTTCTGGTTTTCCCAGTTGCAAGTCTGGTTGCATCTTTGCCGAATATGTATCAGTGCTAGTCATAGTTATGATTTCCGAAGTTTCTGCAACACCTATACCGAATAAATGTGGTTCTGCAACTTTTTGCGCAGGAATATCAAGATGCGGAAGTATTCCCTCAGATTCAACTAATAGTGTTTCTGAAGTTTCTGTTGTGGGGAATGTATCGACTTGAGACTTGCCCTTTTGTCCTTCAGGTTTTAACATTTCTGAAAGCTTGCCAACCGTTGATGTTACATTTACTTCAGAGATTTCAGCAACATCTCTACCCAATAATTGTACATCGGCCAACCTTTTGTCAGGCAAAATCATGTCTGATAACTTGTCTTCTATTTCTCCCGATATAGTTTGCGATACAATGAGCGAAGTTAATGTATCAGCGATTACTTCCTGTGCAGAGTCTTCCACAATTTTATCTTTAACCAGTTTGTCTACGTTTGAAGCAAACACTACTTCTGTTATTTCAGCTACTTCTCTACCAAACAAATCAGTTTGAGCTGTTTTTGTGCTGGGTTTTTCGAGTGTTGGTAGAGTTTCTTCTAACTCATTAGGTATAACATCTGACACGAGTACTGAAGACATTTCTTCGATTTCTGGTTTTCCCAGTTGCAAGTCTGGTTGCATCTTTGCTGAATATGTATCAGTACTAGTCATAGTTATGATTTCCGAAGTTTCTGCAACACCTATACCGGATAAATTTGTTTCTGCAACTTTTTGCGCAGGAATTTCAGGAAGCGGAAGTATTCCCTCAGAATCTGCTAATAGTGTTTCTGACATTTCTGTTGTAAGCAATGTATCTACATGAGGTTTACTTCTTTGTGATTCCGGAAGTACACTTTCTAATAATTTCCCAACTGTTGATGATACATGGACTTCTATCGTTTCTGCGATTTCTCTGCCAATTATATTTTCTTGAGCTAATTTACTTTGTGGTTTTTCCATTGTAATGATATACTCGCCTATTTCGCTTGATAATGTTTGAGAAATTACTAATGGTGAAATAGCATCAATTTTAATACTTCCTGTTTGTTGTCCAGGAATATCTTGGCTTGAAAATGCGCGTACGCTTGAAACTAATTGTACCTCCAGGTTTTCTGCAACTGTTTGAGAACTAATACTCTCTTCAGCTACGGCCTTACTCAGTTGTTTCATTACATCAAACTCTTTTTCTTTCTCAATTGAAATAATCTGTGATACTTGTAAAGATTCCAGTTCAGTCACTTGAGATTGACTTTTTTCTTCTTTTGGTAGTGCAAATTTAGATAATTTCTCTGCGTTACTTAATGTTGAAATTTCAGTAATTTCTGGAACTTCCCTGCCGTAGATATTAAATGTTGCTTGTTCTTCTCGGGGTGTATAAGAATCAAATAATGGTTTATCAGTTTCAGCTGATATCACTTCCGAAATATTAATTGATGATAATGTATCTAAATGTTCTACACCAATGCGAGTTGCAGGATGCTGAGATTCATCTAATTTCTGTACGTTAAATAAAGATAATATTTCTGTTGTTTCAGCAACATCTCTACCTACAACATTAGGTTTCGCTTCTTTTTTAATTGGTTGACTTAATTCCGGCATATCATTTCCCATTTCATCAGATATAGTTTCTAATACAGTAACACTTGAAAGTGTGTCAATTTTGGTATCACTTATATGTTTTTCAGGCTTGTAATGCTTGGAGATGTCATCATAATTTGCCATTGTTAATGTTTCACTAATTTCGGCAACTTCTCGTCCAAATAAACTCATCTGAGCCACTTTTGCAGACGGAATTCTTGTTTCCTGTAGTTCTTTAATGGATTCCTGAAATACGATTTGATTTATTGCGATCGGTGATAATAAATCCACATTTTCTTTGATTATTTCTCCTTCTGGTAATTCGTGTTCGCAAAACTGTCCAACAGTAGCAACAGTTACAACTTCGCTAACTTGTACAGTTTCTTGAGTATTTATCTTCGATGATGCTGCAACAATATTCCGAACTTTTTCTGTGTGTAAATCTGATTCGACTTCATTAGGTAAAACTTGAGAGATCGATAATGACTTAAACTCTTCTACTTGAGTAGTACCTTTTTGTTTACTAACTGGTATTTTTTCAGACAATTTCTCAATATTTGCATATGGTAAAACTTCTTGCACTTCCGCTACTTCTTTACCAACTAAATCAGATAATATTGCATTTTTAGTTGAAAATTCCGAAACGTGGAAGTCACTTTCAGTTTCACTTGAAATAATTTGTGATACTGTTGCAGAGAGAAGTGCATCTACACTTTGGGAACTAGTATGTTGTTGTATACTTTGTTCTTGCAATTTATCAACATCTGTAAATATTTTTATTTCAGTTGTTTCAGCTATTTCATGTCCAGAAATATTTGTTTGTGCAGTTTTTCCTTCAGATATTTTTCCTGTTAAAATATTTTCTGAGTCGATAAGTGGGACTTCAGATATAACAGCGGATGGTAATCCTTCAAAATGTATTTTACTTTTTTGTTGAGTAGGTAGTTCAGAGTGCGGCAGTTTTTCTACATTTGAAGTTGTTACTATTTCTGAAGTTGCTGCAGTTTTCCGTCCAAATATATTTATTTTAGCTGTTTTCTGATTCGGAGATTCTAAACTTGAAAATGTATCTTCAGTTTCATGTGCTATGATTTGAGAAACATTTAACGAACTCAATTCTTCGAATTCTTCCAAGCTTTTTTGCGTTTCAGGAATTACTGTTTTAATAAATTCTTTCACATCATTAAAGGCCAATATTTCATTTGTTTCTGCAATATCATGTCCAGAAATAGTTGTTTTAACATTTTTTATTTCAGGTATTACTATACTAGGCAATTTATCTTCAAGTTCATTTATTATTAGTTGTGTTACTACAGATGTAGATAGTGTATCTAATTTTGTATTCCCTATTTCTTTATTTGGTAGTATTGATTCCGAAAGTTCATCAGTTTTCATGGATATTATAATTTCGGAAGTTTCAGCAATTTCATGACCGTATAAACTTGTTTGAGCTTTCGTTTCTTTGGGACTCATTGAAGAAACTAATTCTTTTTCTTTTTCACTTGGTAAGACATCTGAAATAACTAAAAAAGATAACGTGTCAATTGCAGTTTCACCAGATTTTTCTTCGGGTAATTTTACTTCAGACAAATTGCTTACATTATTCATAGTTAAAACCTCTGACTTTTCTGCTATTTTTCTACCAGATATGTTTGGTTGCGCATATGATTCACTAATTTTCTTTAAAGATAAAATATCTTCCGCTTCATTGAACATGACATCAGATATTGTTAATGACATACATTCCTCTAAATTTTGTTTTCCTATTTGTTTATCAGGTAATAATAATTGTTCTACTATTCCCGTATTAATTATTGGCTGAATTTCGGATGTCTGAGCTATCTCTCTGCCGTTCATTAAGGATTTTGCTATCTTTGAGTCGGGTTTGACATCTATTGGTAATACATCTTCTGATTCATTTAAGGTTGTTTGTCTTATTATCAGTGAATTTAGTTCACTTAATGTAGACTTGATTTGCCCTGTTTCCACTTTTGATAAAACTAAATCTTCTGTATTTGTAAAAGAAATTACTTCTGATGATTTTGCAACTTCTCTACCAAACAAATTCGGCTGAGCATTCTTTTGTTTTGGAATTTCTGGTGTTGGAAGTGTACTTTCCATTTCATTATGAACTATTTGCGATATTATTAACGGCGAAAATTCATTCACTAATGTACTGCATTCTTGTTTTTCTGGAGTGTGCGTCATAAAAGTATCTTCCTTATCTTGAGTCATGATTTCCGAAATTAATAAGGATTTTGAGTGTTCTACATCAATAATCGCTTTTTCTATCACAGCCTTAGGAATATTTGTTAGTGGCTTTTCACTTTCCTGGTAAATATTTTCTGATACTAATATACTTTCCAGAGTGTTACATTCAGTGTTTGCTTTTTGCTTATTCAGCATAAAACTGATATCTTTGTGTTTCATATCTAATTGAGATTCCGTTACACTTATTTCTATAGCTCCATGTTCGGCTATCATGGTGTCAAATGCTGTTTGTTCTTTATAGATGTCTCTTGTTTGTTCGTATATATCTACGGTACTATTGGTTATGTTTTCAACAGTTTCGGCGACTACGTGATCTGCAACTAAATTTCTTTCAGCTGACTTAGACTCAGGTAATAATTCAGTTACATAATCTGACTCTTTATCTTCCAAAACAATTGAAGATACAAGTAAACTTTGCTCTTCTACTAATTCTATATTTGCAATGGCTTTTGAAATTTTCTTGTCAACTTTAAGAAGTTCTTCCATTTCATGAGGTTGTACTTGAAATTGTGAAATAGTTTCTGAAGGTACAGTTGAAGGTGTAACAGTTATAACAGATACCTTCACATCATCAATTTTTCCAGTACTAATATCAACTGCTACTTCAGTTTTTTCTGCTATCAAATAACTAGAATATTCGATTCCGGCTAATTTTGGTGTTGGTGTATCAGAAATACCTAAAATTGCTTCTTTATCATCCGGAATGACTTCACTGACTGTCGGTACACCTGAATTTTGATCTATAGCAATTTTTGCTTTATTAGACACAATGTTCAGTTCTTTTGTGAATACATTTTCTTTTTCTGAAACAACTGCTTCAGTTTGTATTATACTTTCGAATGGCAAACATTCTTCTGAGGCATTAACTGATGTTGGAAGATTCGAAATTAATTCTTTAGATCTGGCATCAATAGTGATTTCTGTTTTCTGAGCTACTTTATGTGTTACATCGTATTTCAGTTCCGCAGTTTCTGTTGGCATTGAAAGTTTTGTTGAATATTCTTTTTCTTTGTCTGATACAATTGTTTCAGTTATTGCAATACTTCTATCTTCTTCAAATTCGATATTAATTTTTTTCTTTTCAGGTGATAAAAAGCTTAGCATTGGATATTCGATCTCACCTGTCGCAATTTCAGAAGTTATCAGTCCATGAAGTGGTGTATGGTCAATGTTTGCTGTAACTGCTGGTGTTGTTTCCACCTGAATTGTGTCTGCATGTCCTTCAAGAATTGTTTCACTAGCGACGGCAACTGAGTGTGATGATATATCAAATGTAGCTGATTTTGTTTCTACTTTTTTGACTTCCGGCAATACTGTTTCTTTTTCTCCACTTATTATTGATGAAACTACAAGAATCTGGCCCTCTTCAAAGTTAAGATTTGCGGTTTTTGATTCAGACTTGACTAAATTTAATGGAGCTTCGCTTTCTTGAATATTAGCTTGTTCTGCCAATGCAATTTCATATGGTAACACAGTTTTCTTCGGCATTTTATCGTATGTTTTCTTTGTAAATAATTCGGATACTGACATATCGCTTTTGACTTCACACGTAGATGCTACGTTTTGTAACACAAAATCAACAAGTGCCTCAGCACCCTTTGGTTTTGCATCGTCTTGAAAATAACTTTCTTTGTCTTCTGTTTGGGTTAAAGTAATCTGCAAACTTTCACCTTCTTCATATGAAATGCTTACTAATTTAGTGTCAGGTTTAATTATTGATAATAACGGAGATTCTTTTTCAGATGTTACAATGAATGACTGCTGGACAACATCTAGGCCTATCTGTCCAGGTGTTGCATTAGCTGTTACTGGTTTACTTTCTGTATAAGCGTCTGTATTGTTGGCAATAACCGTTTCTTCAGTTTGAGCTACTTCGTGTCCTGAAGTTAGAGTGACATTACTTTTACGTTCTTCCGGGATATATTGCAGGTTCAAATGTTCCTCCTAAAACAATATAATATTTAATTATTTACTTTCATAACCCTGCCATATATAGCAGTGAGAAAGACTGTTTCATATTAATCTTTCGAAAGAGACATTATCATAATTTCAATCCAACTTTTCTTATAATTTATTTAATTTATTATTTTTATTCTTATCTCAATACAACGAAATACAGAAATAATGCGCTAAAGCTACCGAAGAAAAATGAAGAAACGTTGAGCGTTAATTCCACGCGTAGCTTAGATGATATCACGAACAGTGATTTCATTAGCTCCAAAATTTTATTTTATCTAAATGATGATTATAGTTCTCTAGCAACTTCAGCGCATTTTTGTATATATAATACATAATATAATTGCACTCACCTTATTTAAAGGAGTAATAATTTCATTGACTGCATGTTTTTCCAAAGAAATATTAATATTTGCATTCTGTTGTACAGGAGCACTTGCTTTTGTGTATGGTTTTTCTCCTTCTCCAATATTGGTTTCCGTAACAACTAATTCTTCTAAGGCTTCTTGTTGTGTTAAAGCTTTTCCGCTTTTCGGCAAGTCAGTAATTATATCAATTGTATCATGTCCTAATATTGTTTCTGTTTTCACCGCGATCGTATGGGCTTCTATCATAGTTTGAACAACTTCATCTTTAGGTGTTATACTTTCTTTAATATATGGATGTTCTAAATCACTAGTAATAATTTCTAGTACGGTTGCACCAGCACGAGCATCAGTCAATTCTATGTTAGCGGTTTTGGTGCTTGGTTGAATTTCTTTCTGATAAATATCTTCCTTTTCAACTATTTCTTGCATATTAATGAATATGCCTTCTAACGGAATTTGACGAGGTGAAGCTATAACTTGATTAACTATAAATTCGGGCAATTCTTCATTAGTAGGTGATTCAGTTCTAATTTCATGATGCGTAGCTACAACTTGAGTAGTGAATCCAGCATTGGCACAAACTTCTTTAATTTGTTCGGTTTTTGTATATTCACTTTCATATTCATTTGCAATAACTTCGGAAGTTCGAATACTTTCTATTTCGTTAAATGCAATTTCTGCTTTCTTTGCTTTCGGTATGAATTTACTAATTGATGGAATAACTTCTTCAGTTGGTACGATCTCTCTTATTACTGTTTCTTGTAGATTTAAGCTTTCTAATTTTGCTGTAGCTACTAAAGGTATTTCTTTTGCAACATCACCAGTAGATTCATGAGGACTGATTTCCTCAATTTGTACGGATATAATTGGACGTGTTGCAACAGTCTTACTCTTGTGACTTTCTGGGAAATCGTGAACCTTGAAAACACTTTCTTTTTCAACTGAAATAGTTTGGAACACTTCAATACCTCTCATAGAATTATATGACGTATCGATGTTGAATTGTTCTGGCACTGGTGATTTTTCGAAAACTTTTTCGGAATCATGAGACATCGTTTCGTGAATAATTTTTGCTTCTGTTGTTTGTACTGATACCGTACTGTTCTCTTCAACATACTTGAGCTCATTTTTAAAATCTGAAGGATAATCAGCTGTCAATATTTCCGACACATGTAAATATTCTTCTGGTAGAATTTTTTTTTCAGCAAGAACTGCTGTTGGCTTTATGTCTCCGCGATATTCACCTTCTGAATCTTGCACAACAGTACTTGAAATTGTTCCTACATTCAATGGTAAAATTGAGGAGTCCGCCGTCTTAAGCGTTGGATTTTCTTTAAATGCATATGCTTCTTCCTTTTCCGTTACAAATGTTTCTGTAATTGCAACTGATGCCTTTTCAACAAAATTCATGTTAGCAATAACCTTCGCAGTCTCTTCAACAGTTAATTTAGATTCTTGATGTTGAGAATCTGTTGTTAAAATAGTGATGCTTTCCAATAACTCAATTTGAGGTACAGCTTCAAATAAATCTACCTTTTTATCATTCGATAAAGTTCCTTCACTTTCTTGAATTAGATGTTCATCAACAACAGCTGTTTCTCCAGCACGTGAAACACTTACTTGCGCTAATTGTTGAGGTGGAAGTCTTTCTGCAATGTATTGTCCTTCTTTTTCTGGTGCTTGCATCTCTTCCGTTATACGTTGTTTTTGGGATATGACAGATGTTAAGGCTACTTCCGTAGGAACTATTAGCTCTGGATAATATTTTGTTGGTTTAACTTCGGCGATAACTTCTTCCACATGGACAGGCTCCACTGCAACAATATTAACTCGGGGCTTAGTGGTGATCGTTTTCATTACTTCAAATGTATCTTCAACTAATCCTTCATGAACTTCATAAACTGATAACTCAATTTGAGGTAATATTGTATCTTCTGCTCTAACTTTTTGTGGTGATAGGAAATCTTTTGTAAGAACTTCACTTTGATTAACCATTGTTTCACTTACTGTTTTAGCTGCTTGTAAAGACAATGTTATTTCAGCCTTTTCCTTTAATGAAACATCAGATTTCAAATCATGCGGTTTCCCTTCATTAATTAAAGTTTCACTTATGATAAGTCCTTCCGATGGTACAATTCCTGCAGCAGCGGAATAGAATGGTAAAGAGTCGTCATGGAATTCATGCGTGGTTTCTTGGACAGTAGTTTCTGTTATTGAAAAAGGTTGAACTTGTGAAATAGACACTGAAGCTTGTTTGGATTCAGATTTGATCAATTTTACATGATCAATTTCTCTTTCTTGAATGTTAAAATATTCATTAGTGAGAGCATTTATGATGTCAAGATTAACAACGGCTTTTTCATCTTTAGGTTTATCAACAGCTTGTTCTGTAATTTTAGTTTCCGGAATAATTTCACAACGTGGAATTGAAATATTCATTGGTATCGATGATATTAATTTATCCGTGGTAATAACAAACTCTTCAGTTTCTTCTAATTCGACTTCATCTTTGCTAATTGTAGGCTTTTTCGGTTTGAAAAGTTTCTTCGTTTTTCTTATGATATCTTCTTCTATTTGTTCTTTATCTTCTAAACTTAACTTTCTATCCTCTTTGTGCACCAATTTTCCTTTATCATCTCGTTCAACTATAATTATTTCTTCTTCAGTTTCTAATATTTTGTCTTTTTCTTCATCTTTCTTAATATCAGTTATTCTGCTTTCATCTTTTACATGTACAATTTCAAATTTATCTGCAACTTTTTTTATAACTTCAACCTCCTCCGTCGATATTGTATCTTTTCGTTTACGATGTGTCGTGTGTACTTGCCTAGTGTCCTCGTATTCTGTGAAAAGTATGTGAGAATAGATGTGTCAGAAAAATTTGCATGTGAATGTGCGTTGCAAATACAGTAGCTATCAATATTTAACACAGCATGAAAAAATCATGGTTTTAAATAATTTATCATTAATAAATAAATTAATATTTTTTTTGCAAATCTATATTAGCAACGCAAATGTAGCTCTAATAGTGTAATTATGCTTATGCTTTTCAAATTATATGCTACACAGATATTTAATGACTACAATTTGTAAAAACAAAAACATGACCTAATTTATATAATTTCATAAATATATATTTAATGTTAGCATATAAAATGATGAGCATTTGCTGTAAGAATAAAGTTTATTTGCTTAATAACACTTGTGATACTAATAACTTGAGCTGCGTATTGTATGGCATGCACGAGAAATTTGCCAGATAAAAAATTTGTATTAAGTATTGTCAACTTTGGGGTGCATTGCATTTGTTTTATTATATTTGTATGATTTTGTATATATATATTTGCTTACAAAATACAAAAAAAAATAATAATTTTTGAAATTACAATGTACTGGATTTCTTATATTCGTGTATTTTTCCTATTTATCCTATATTCATTATTCTTCTGTAACAGTACTTACATTATTCAAGAGAGAATAATTTTAATTTAGTTATGTTATATTTATAAATAAAAGGTATATATTATTTTTTTATATTTTATATTTTATTATTATATATTATATATCTTATTATTTTATATAAATAATTATACAATTATAATAATATGAATACTTACATATACAAAATCGGCGTTTTGACGCTTAAAGCGTTGAAAATAAAAGCAAGGATGTAGGATATAGTAAATGGGGCAAAAATGTTATTAAAATTAGTTAAAATAGGATAAATTATTACTAGGAAAAATTGCTGATTTTCATTTATAAAGCATAGCGGCTTTTAAGCAGAAATTTACGGCTATTTGAGTCTAGAAAGCTTCATGCATCTGAAAAAATACGAAATATAATTACGTAAAATGTAATTAATGATAAATAGAATCTAAAAATGAATGAACATGTTGTAATATTATGTAAATATTATGCAACAATATTTAAAGAACGAACTTTTAATTTAATTTTTTTATTACAAACTATTACAAAATTATTTTACACAAATATTACTAAAAATTATAAAAAATATGATGCTGTCTCTAATAAATAAGTTATTTGTTTACTATATGAAATATATTAAAAAAATTTTTTAAATCGAAAATACATGTTAGCTCTTATATATGAAGTAATTAAAAATGATATCAAAATGAAGCAATATCTGATTGTCAAATTCAAAATATATAAAAAAAGAAATGCATGCAGACTCGTATCAAACCTTCAATTTCTCGAGTTTCTTGCCGAATGCCTCGTTTTTCTTCACGTCGTTCTGAAATCAAAATATTTACTATTTCTTTTGGGTTTAAAATTTCTTTGGATTCTTAGGAAGTTAAACAAAACACACTAAAGCACACTATAATTTGTAAAAATAAACATTTATTTAAATATATTTTGTTGATTTACAGAAATGTAGATTAACACATCATGCATTTCACATAAAATTAACGTGGAAACATTAATTCAATTTTTCATACAACCATGCTTCTTTATTGACAAGTTTTACACTTGATACAGTTTCTTTAAGTATCATTCATAAATCATATTCATATCAATATTATAAGAAGTATTAATTTTGAGCTACGCAAGCACTTTATTATAGTAAGTGTAATTCATAACATAATATATTTATTTTTTAGTGTAAGAACAAAGAAATATATTGTCTTAATACTAATTGATTCTTCACACACAAAAACACAACTTACCCATAATATGAACTTCTGTTTTTTCAATAATTTCTGCATGCTCGGTCGCCTGATCTTGTACTTCGGTCTGTAAACATTTTGTATATATAATTATATACGTAAATCCCTTTTTACAATACATGTTTAGCAGTAATAATTTTACTATAAACAATTGAATAATTTACCTCAGTAGCTTCAGTCACTTCCCAAGCCCTGGGGCGGAAATCATTAGGGGAAAAATGTGTGATAACCTCTTCCACCGTAGCATGTTCTAGCTCAACCATCCTCATAAACGCTCTAAATCCAACAGTCGCTGCAACAATGCTTTCATCGGTGGTTGTCTCTTCGGTAAGAACTTGCGTTATTAAAGGACCATGTCCTTCTCTCTCAACAAGCTGTACTAATGCATTCTGTGCGTCTGGTGTTTTTAAGGCTGGAAATTTGTCGGTCTTATACAAACTTTCATTGATTTCATTAACTGATATACCTTGTCGAACAAGATAACCAATGGTGGCTAATTCTCGCAATGGCATTTCCCCCGGGCCAAATTCCTTTGCATTTAAAACTTCCATAATCTCGTTTACTTCTTGAGCAATAATTTCCCTCTGTTCTTCAATTATTTGTTCTACTATGACTTCGGTTACAGTTATGCTTTCCTCTTTCACTTGTGTCGCTGTAGCTTTTTCGGTCTTTGGCTTTTTCTTCTTTTTTATTTCACGCACACCAGTTTCAGTGTGAACTTCACTTACAGATATTGTTTCAAGTATTTCGGATGTTATATCTGCTTTATCAAATGTTGATTCTACAATAAAGTCTGTCACGTCCTCTTCTATTGGCATTTCAGATATGATCATCACACCTTGTTGTTCTTCTCTAACTGGTTTTGCTTTTTCCGACTTCTCGGTAACAACGGCTTTAGATTTACGATCAACAAGTTTCATTGACGCAATTTGCTCGGTTTTTACTGATTCTTGAATAGGTATTACTCTCTCCGCAACAATTGGCTAATTGATAACATTTTTTAATTAAAACTTATTCATATTAATCAATAAATGTTCATTTTAATAGTAAGAATGTTATATATACCTTATCTAAAACTTCTGAAATGGTCATCACGGACTCTAACACTTGAGTTTCTTCTATGTCAGCAATTTGCCTAAATCAAATAAAAAGTATAATACAACATGAATAACTGTAATTTAATCACAAAAAAAATTATAGAAGAAAACAATTAAAAATAAAATCTAATTAATTACCTATCTTCAGGTTTTTTCAAAGGAGTCACCGTTTCTTCTGTTACAGTTGTCTTTTCTACTTTAACTTTTTCTGTCTTGATTTTCTCTTTTGTTTCCTTGGCTTTTTTAAGTTCAATTTTTTTCTTTTTATGCGGTTTTTCCTTCGTTGCCTCTTCTGAAAGATTCCAATCCGGGGTTTCTTGTTCTGGTACAATAATGCCTGCACCTTCTAAATTAATAGGAAAAATGAAACAAAGAGAAGTTAAGAAAAGTCTTTTATTGAATTCTTAATACAAGTGATTTAATGATATTTACCTGTAACTTTTAGTTTAGCTTTAGTAATAGCTAATCCTATTTCACTCGTAGCTTTACATACATAAGTGGCTTCATCTTCTTTGGTAGCTCTTTTGATAGTTAAAGAAGTTTTCTTTTCTTTTTCCAACAAACGAACTTTCACGTTATCGGTATTCTTAACAAGTCTGTCATTCTTATACCAGACGGCATCTGGAAGAAATATGTTTTATATTTTTATTTAGCTCAAGTTTTTATTTGATATAAATGTTATGGATGTTTATACGGACATTGAGGTAAATATACACATTTATACCTGGTATAGGATTTCCTGAATAAGAACATTCAAATTGAACGGTTTGACCTTCCTTGGCATAGATATCTGTGATTTCTTGAATAAAACGTGGAATAGCTTGCGTAGCTAGAATTATAAAGTTTATGATTGAATGTTTATATATATATAAGTAAATCAGATGTTTCCAAGGTAATCAATTAAATTATTATTTGAAAACTATTTGAAAATTATTTTTAATTTTCTTTTTATTAAGAAAATTTACCTGATGTACTCCTTCTGGGTAACAGAAAAGGTGCCTTTGTCAGTAATCTAACGCATCAAGCATACAATTAATTCAAGCAACAAACATCAATCACGTTAATAAAAACAGGTCTTTTTCAAATATTCTATTAAACATCAATTATTAAGTAAAATATCAATATTTTTGAAATATACTCTTTACTTACAATATTATGATAAGATAATATTGTACTCAAAAAATATTTGGAAAAAGACAAAAATTATTCATATAGTTATAAAAACCAAAACATTACACAGTAATAATAATTATTATTCTATATAAAATATACAAATTCAAACATATAGCAATTTCGCTTTTAAAACTGCACGTATAGTGTCAAACTTTTGAAAAGCATTTTGATGTTATTTTCTGATTTGTAGACATTATTTACTTTTAATTAAAAAATTCAATTTATTTTTTTTATTAATTTACGATATTAAATGAATTAATTTTTACTTTTTTTAATAGGATTTCTATTATTTCTGTGTAATTTTTTTTATAAATGCAAAACAATACCTGACATCGTATCTCGTTCAGGTTCACTATTTTGTTCGTAAAGAAAAATGTCAGATGTGGAAATATTTTCAGCTAAACCAAGATTCCCGCTACATTGACTTTCAAGTAATAAAAATTCTTGCAATTCTTCTTGACTATCAGCTGTGTGCAATTGTTGGTAACTGTCAAGATCGATTTCACGTGGTTCCAGTGGATATATATTAGTATCTACTAACGTTTTGAATCCACGGCGGGCGTTAAGTCTTTTCGGAATTGGTATTCTTGATTTTGGATAAGTATGATACTTTCTAACGGGATCATAATGCATTTTTATTGACACTAGAGTTGCTAATTCAGTTTTATTTTTTATTGCCACCTCAGAATTTTGACCTTTCATTACAGAACGGCTATGGTTACTACTACTCGTAGATGTTTCACTGTGTTCTTCTATCGGCGATAGATAAAAGTTATGTATTGACATATCAGATGTATCAGAATCGTACCTATTGGATGACGTTGCATCTGTATAATTCGAAAAATTTGGCGGTGGAAAGTCCGTAAAATCCAACCTAACATTTAATTTTTGTTGCTGATCATTGTCTGTCATGGCTGATTTAATTGTGTTTTTCCTTTTAACTCTATTATCATCTCTTTTCCTACAACCTTGAGTAGGGGACGGCGGATGAGATTTTGAATAACCTGTATATTTCATCCGTTTATTTCTTGTTGGAGATTCAGATTTACTACGAGTATAATGAATTTGTTCATCTGAAGATGATACAGAATGTCTTCGTTCACGAAAATATTCATCTGATTTATCTTTTTTATTTATTCGCTTAACTTTTGCTGGTTTTTCTTTGTTTTCTTGCATTTGTATACTTTCATTGGATTTCTCTTTAACATTAATATTAAAATGTCTGGTTTTTTTTATTTGTTGATTATTTATTAATGACTTATCTAAACACTGTATAATACAAGAGACATTTCTGTCATCCAGTAAGGGTAGGTTGCTGGTTTTGGTTTCATTATCAATTGAGATTTCAGAAACAAAATCAATGGTTTTTGATTTATGACTATCAAATTTATTAGTTTTTTCTATATTTCGCGGCCATGTGTTCGTTTTAGAAGTAGCAGGATATTTTTTTGTTGAAACATCGTTGACCCTTTTTCCAGGTGAAATGCATTCAATGTTCATCAAAGTCTTAGTGGACGAACATTCGCTTATCAAAGTAGAACTGTCTTGTAAAGAAGATCCTTCATCACAAATAGTTAATCTCTCGTCTAAGCTATCAGTCGAAAAATCATGTGCACACACACTTAGCATGCATGATTCAAAATCGGGATTCTTACCTCGCAAAGCTTCTTGCATTTCTTCCATTTCTGTAACCCATTTTGGTTTCCGGTATTCTTTGGTACCGACAATACCTGTAGACAAGAAATATATTCAATTATCAATTTATGCTGAACCTTAAATTTATACCTGTAAGAAAAGGTATTTATTTGATGTATTCATTATTTATGTAATATGTTCAATCAATGAGATTATAACGCTTTGTATGTGCTATTGACAGATGTGAAATAAGAATAGGATGGAATATGAAGAGTTAGGATTAGGTTAACAACTGTATAGAAAGTCCCACGTAGCATCTGAAAATAATCTGCAATTAAATATTAAATGAATAATAGTATTATAAGGCCAAATTAAAATGATTGCTAATAATTAAGTCTCACGATTTACCTTCTACTGATAAATAAGTTGTCGTTGTCGTTACGCCGAGTGGATTATGTGCTTCAAGCACAATCTCACCGGTGTCGTCAGGATAAGTTTCGCAGATCGTAAGTATGAATGTCCCGTCGTCCAATTCTTCAATTTGGAATTCTTTGGAAGGAAATATTTCGATACCTTGTTTCAACCATTTTGCTTTTGGTTTCGGCTTACCTATCACTTTAGCTTCCAGTCTAGAATGTGTTCAAGTAATTAGACTGTGCAACAAAAACTTTTCTTTCACCTCGCATTCCCGTTTAAACTTTCTTGTAAAGAACAATGAGACAACTGTGTTATTGTTATTGTTATTAACAATTGAAGTCATATCGACAACTTGCAAAGAAAATCACGTTTTTTGGACGCAGACATCCATAAAATAACATGCATATTTCGAAAATACAATTGTTACAAACTTACAGCAATTAGAAGTTATTTGAATTCAACATTTTGTTTAACTTTAAGCTAACAAGTGGTTATGAAAGGAAATGTCAAACCACAATCATAAACACTTGTAGCAAGTCATAAAAAATGTTACTGAGTGCTGAGTATAGATGTACCCCGAAACATTCCTTTACCTTAAAAACACTAGGAGATTCGAAGACGTCAGATTTTTCGTAGTTTCACAGTTCAAAAGTTGTCTTATAATTGCAACTTTCTCTTTTTTCCGAGTACATTTTTCTTTTACACTTTAAATACAGTATTTTCAACGATGTTTAAAATAAGTATTCTGTATACAGCTGATATTAACACAATATTTAAATATATATACCCATATATTTAAATATTTTAACTCATAATTTTAATAAATAATTTTAATAAATCTTAAATTATTTTTTTTAATAATATCATTAGTAAGAGTGTAAGATAGTTAGAATCCAGGGCGAGTCTATGAGGAAAAGAGACACAACAATTTCCTAATGTTTGAAAATGTAAAAGACAAATTTATATTGATTTTTATTCAAAAATTTGGTCTATTACATTTTCACATATTTGCAATGGTTTCTTTATTTCGACATATTGACCAGCAGTAGCGGGCAAGCATGTAAGTAACATTTGTCTTTTTACATCTTTTTTCTATTTGTTCTTATCTACTACTGTTATTATGTACTATCTTGATGAAAACGCTCAACTTTTCAATCGCTAAATATACCACAATTATATGGAAAAAACAGTTTAGTTATTAAAAACTGGACTTATTAGACATACATTTAAAAATTGTATTAATATCGTCCGTATATTGAATAGTTATTTTAAAAATTGTTGAAAATGTTGTATTCAAAGTGATAAGAAAAAAAATCAGAAAAGAGAGAAACTTGCAATCATAAAACAGCTTTTGAACTGTGAGACTATGAAAAATCGGACGTCTTCGAATCTCTTCGCGTTTTTAAGGTAAATGATTGTTTCGGGGTACATCTGTACTCAGTACTCATTAACATTATTTATGACTTGCTACAAGTGTTTATGATTGTGGTTTGACATTTCCTTTCATAAGCACTTGTTAGCTTAAAGAGAAACAAAATGATGAATTCAAATAACTACATGCTGTACGTTTGTAACAATTGTATTTTCGAAATATGCATGTTATTTTATGGATGTCTGCGTCCAAAAAACGGGATTTTCCTTGCAAGTTGTCGATATGACTTCAATTGTTAATAACTTTAAAAATTGAGTTGATCAAAATGATTTATGCACATCATCGCATTCGTCTCATTGTTCTTACAAGAAAATTCAAACAAGAATGCGAGGTGATTTTTCATGCCAAACTGTGTTATTGATAGAGTATTATCTCTTGTATACATCGAGGATTCTATTCCATTAAATTATCATTTAAATTATGTACATTGACATTTACCTAATTAATTCACCGTCTTTTATAGGAATTAATTGAGGAAGTTCTTTGATTATCGTAGGCGCAAATTCTGTTAGTTCTTCAACATGTAAAATTTCCTCCTGTAAATTAATAGAAAACAAATTCATTTGATAGATTCTTATTGCATTAGAATTTCTAAAATGTGTATATAAATATAATAACATACCTTCGGAACTTTATTAACGATAGTAGATGTTATTTTAACATCTTTTTCGTACTCCAAAGCTATAAAAATAATTTAAGATTATTTCAGCAACATTAAATTACAAATAACTTAGGTTTTTATATTTCTATTGTTGTATAAGTTTTGAAATATCATTCTTGACTACTTACTTTCAACTACAAGAGAAGCTGTACACATAGCTTCACCCACAGGATTTATTGCACGGCAAGTATATTCACCGGCATTTTCAGGAATAACATCAGTAATTGCCAAACTACAAATACCTTCTGTATCTTGGACTATAGTTATTTGTTGACATTCTTCCACAGGTTTTTCATTATGATACCATTCTACCTTAGGAATAGGTTTGCCATGAACAATACAGATCAAGTTGACATTATCTTGTTGAGTGACTATAACGGGTGTTAACTTTTTGATAAATGTAGGAGAAATCAATTCCACAGCTTTTTCGTAAGGTGTTTCTAAAATATTAATCGTTGCTGTTGACATAATGGTACCAGCAATATTTTCTGCTTGACATGTATAAGCACCAGCCAGTTTTGGTTTTATTTCCTTCACCAACAAAACTGATTTATTTTCTTGCGTAATAATTTTAACTTCATGAGATGTCTGCAAAAAAGGACATAATAAAATCAAATTCATGATATGAAATAACATATTATATTATAAATAAAATATTTACCACTATTGGTCTGTTATCGAAGAACCATTGGAATGTTGCCGTTGGATATGATTCAACTTGAGTTTCCATAATTACAACTTCATCAGGTACTACAATTTGTGGTTGAATTGGCTTTATAAAACGTGGTGCTTTAACGTCCTTAGGAATATCTTTACTTGCAATCACAACCGATCCAGTACTTCTAGTCTCACCAATCTGATTTTTAATTCGTACTTCATACTTTCCTGTGTCTTTTGGTAATACAGCCGGAATAACAAGATCAGTGGAAGATTCATAAATAGTTATCTTCTTTTTATCTGATGGTAAAATTTCCGCGTCATTTTTAAACCATTTCACTTCAGATTGGATTTTACTCTCAAAGTCCGCGGTCATTTTTAAGGGTTGACCAAGTTCTACCACCATTGCTGGTACTGGATTCGTTATCTTTGGAGCTCGTAGTACTTCTGGTTGGGAGATTATTGCCACATTGCTTAATATAAGATTTGCTCTGCATTCAGCTCGTCCATACTTGTTAATCGCTTGTACCCTATAAATTGTTTCATCTTCAGACGTTGGTTTCAAAATTGTCAATGTAGCTTCTCCAGTTGGTTGGAATGCAATTTCGGTTCTTCCTCCTTGTGATTTAATCTCTTGATCACCTCGGTACCATATGACTTCCGGCATTGGTATTCCAATTACTTTACATTTGAGAACAGCTGGCTTATGTTCTTCTACCATGAGTGGTTTGACTGGTTGTACGAAATGTGGAGCGACACCCTCTTTTTCTTTTTCTGAATAGAAAAGAACTTAAATTATCATACAACCTTATGTAAATTGTCCAAGAAACACTTTAAAAACATATCTCATTCGAATACAAACAGTTATATAATTGAAAATGTATAAATAAATAAAATTAAAATAAATTCAATTAGATAAATTCATTAAAAAACACTTTTTTGGAATAACCATGCAATTCCAACTTATTTCTTGATGTTAGTATAACTTTTTGCATTCTTTTTTTATGTTAATTTGAAAAGTGAATGAAAAATGATAAAAATTATTGTTAATAGGCAACAAATATTGATCATTCATAAAATTCGATTAATGGAAACTACAAACTGTTACAAAACGGTTGTGAATATAATAAAGTACCAAATATAATTAAGTTGACAGTAGAACTAGCTACACCTGCTGGATTTGATATTGTACACGTGTATATGCCAACATCTTCTTCCTTAACACTTTCAATTTCTAATGTAGCTGTCGTTTCTACGACTGTCATTATATGTTTTTCACTCGCAAATAGCTCTTGTCCATTTCGGTACCAGGAGACATTGGGGAATGGACTACCAAACAC
Organism: Gryon sp. ZL-2020; assembly: GCA_022817425.1. Taxonomy (NCBI): domain Eukaryota; kingdom Metazoa; phylum Arthropoda; class Insecta; order Hymenoptera; family Scelionidae; genus Gryon; species Gryon sp. ZL-2020. Next base: position 11,599 of record JABFPJ010000653.1, on the reverse strand, counting down.
AGTGCAAGTTAATTTTGCCGGTTTATGTGGCTCTGCGATAGTTGGTTTCAGTTTTTGAATAAACCTTGGCGAAATGACTTTTTCTTGATCAGATATTGAGATATCAATTTGAGTCCTCTCATGCAGTTTTTTAGGCGTTATTTTAGCTTTTTCAGTTTCAGATATTTCAGGTTTAATCTCTGTTTTTGTGATTGAATGTATCATTTTGATAGACATGTCTTCCTTTTCAATAACATCTGCGACTATTTCTTCTTCCTGAGTTGCAACTACTAAAGGAGTTATTTCTTTTATTCGTTCCGTTTTCCTCTCTACCGTAAGTACCTCTTTCTCTTCTTCTGTTTCTGAAACCTCTGTTACAATATGCTCCTGATCAATTGGAACAACTGTGACACTTTCTTCAAATTCAACAGATTTCATTTTAGGCTTCATATCACGTCGCCATGGTAATACGACAATTGCTGTTGGTTTTTCTTCCGTCGGAATTTCTGGGACTAGTTCAGGTTGTAAAATGTCTTTTTCTGGTCTAATTACTTTTTTAGGTTTCTTTCCACGTTTCCAAGGTACCTCTGCTATCTCCGTTCCTTCTTCTTTTGCAGGAATTTTATCTACTTTGGCTGGTTTTAGCTCTTCTTCAGGTTTTCTTTTTACTGGTTTCAAAGATATTTCGGTGGTTATTATTTCTTCTATCGGTTTAGGCGGAATTGATTTTAACGATATCTCACTGACTTCTCCTGGCTTCTTTTTTGGTATAGGTTTAAGAACTACCTCTTCTATCTCTTGTGTGGGTAGTTCAATTACTTTCTTCGGTTTTGAACCACGGCGCCATGGCATTTCTGTTATTTCTATTGGCTTTTCTTC
>JABFPJ010000652.1:0-35648 GCA_022817425.1 Gryon sp. ZL-2020 | reverse complement strand
GGGGGTATTATAGGGATGCTAAGGAATGCTAAGGAATTCATAGGCAGATCATAGGTGTTATAGGAGAGGTTCATATGGTGGTCATAGGGAGCCCTTAGAGGATCCATAGAAGTATCTCAGGTGGAACCAGGGATTTCGTCAGGACTCATATACGGTCATAGAGAGGGGGTCACAGGGTATCGCCCGGGCGAAGCCGGGGCTTCAGCTAGTATACTATAAATTGCAATAGTCAGGTTGCGAGAGTTTATTAAGTTGTTTAAAGAAAAGTGTATCTTGGCGTATACTTATTGCAATAAAATGATTGTTGTAAGAAGAATGAAGTAAAAAGGTTGCATTCTGTTCTATCTTTAATGGAATATTGATAAAATATCTCACCGCATTCGCAACACACGTATTTTCCAGTTTTAGGTGCCTCAAGTGGATCGGTGCCGACTTCGATCTCGGCAGTGGGTGTAGTTTGTACAGGCGTTTTCTTATTCTTGGATCTTCCGTCGGACACCAAAAGGGTGTCATAAGTATAACTGGCGGCTTTAACTTCCGGCGTTTCGGTGATTGTTTGAACTTCCTTGTCGCGCAAGCTGGGCTGCAGATTGGGATTGTTGTTTTCGATGTCGCTGCTGCACTCGGATGTCGGTGGTGTGAGTGGCGGCGCCGTGTCGATGGACTGCTGTTGAGTTATGATCGAAGTTGGAATGGACGGTGTGCTGTAAGTGAATAGTATTTCTTGAACGGGCGACAGCGGTATAAAGACCCCGCCCGAGGTTTGCTGCACGATCGTCGTCGGCTCGTAAATAATGCTCGTTGGCTGGACATGGTGAGACTGGTGGTAAATAGCTGTCCCTGCCAAATCGATGGTGTTTACTTGATAAATAGGTTGCTCCGTTGGCTGGTACACCGTCATTTCCTGCCAACAACATTATGCTTTGTTAATACAATTTCATTTCAATATTGTTTACATTCCATCTGCAGATGGAAAGTAATTTCAGCACAGAATCCTATCAATTTTACAAGAAATTGTAATCAGAATGTTGCTTAATGTATTAAACTATATTCATCTCTAGGGGAATAATCAATATAAAGTGTTCCATCGCATGATATTGTTAAATGTTGCACTTTACTTGTATCCTAATGGATGTAATCTGTAATCCTAATGGATGTATTCAAATATGCATTTGTTGTTATTTGGCTATAGGTATATCTGAAATGTCCTCATTTAATAATTATATTTACCATTAGATACGCTAATTTTATGCAAAGTTGATGAAAAACTGTTACATTCACTTCTTTTTAACTTAAAATAAAATATTGTTTGCGCTATTGCAAAGTGTATCATTAATATGAGTTATATTACGTGTATTATTATATGAGAGTTATTATATGAGATTAAGAATATCATATATTTTAACGAGGAATTAACCATTTTATTTTTAACATATGAAAATGTACTATTTTCTAAACAGCCATTTTTTATTAAAAAAATTAATTATAATTTTGTTTGCAATTTGAAATATTTTCTTTTAGGATGTTTTTCGACAACATTGCATCATTCAAATATTAAGATATTTCGACATTAAGATTATAACATTATGCTATGGAAATTAAAATAACATTATGCCATTAATACACGTGAAGTTGCACGAATAATGAGGGAAATATAAAACAAGACATTGTTATAATTAGCAACGTTTGCGTTGCATTCGTAAATTAATTTAAAAAGTAATCACAAAATATAATAAAAATTGTTGTTATTACAATTTCATTTATTGTATTTCAGAATATTTTTTGCAAATTTTATTAATTCATGATTTTTTAACTTTTAGAAGGATTATTTCATAATGTTATACAAATGTTGATATGAAAAAAGGTAATGATTTTTCCCGTTTGTTTATTTTATTAATGAATTGAAATTATTATTGATGATAATTGTAAATTAAAACTGTATTCTTGAATCATAAACCAATTAAAAAGTGGTAATTCACAAAAGTAGAGGAACTTTTAAATGACGTTAAATAAGATAAATATACAGTTTGAGAAAGTCCGATGAAAATTGAATTGAACGCACTTATCATTTCATACTTTAGCTTGTTTGAATGACTTTAAAATCTTCAAGTCTAGAAAATTTTCAAGATTTCCTTTTGAATACATTCAAGAACAAATTTACAGCTAATTATTTGGATTGAAGTACTGTTTTGTAAGAACATAATTTCAATTTATTTTGAAATTTGTTTTCCAAGTATATACGTAATAAATAAATATAAAGTTTAAAAAATCCATTTACTGTGTAAATTGATTGTTAAATCATACATATAAATATTGCTGACAAATTAATTAAATGGCGAAACAAAAAGAAAAAAATAAAACAAAATGTCCTAATTTCAATTTATCTATATTTGCATGATTAATTTCATATAAATTACTAATTCGTTTTATTTTATTCCTAGATTACAATAAAACTTTAATATTATTTCCAATAAAGATATATTTATTTGGTATAAAATGAAATTCATGTCAATATTTGTACAGCATTTAAATCAAACTGTAAAATGTTACAAAGCACATTTATATATTATTCTGGGAAAATTGGTGAAAGCTTTAATTAAATTTTATTGAAAGAATTAATGCACAGGATTATTATTCAATGCTGTCAAATGCAATGTAAATATCGTGCAAAAATATCATAGTTTATGGAATCACGTTTAATGGAAATTGTTTCAAATTTCAAGGAAACCAATTTAATATGAAGTATAATTTTTTATTAGTGTAGTATTAAAGTCTTTTTATTTTAATATCAGAAAAAAAGAAACACACCGAAGGCAGATACCGCTTGAATTCGTAAGATTTATTTAAAAGTAGCACTTTATCGAATGTTAAATGAATCTGTTAATTATAATTAGTTGATCCTAATGATAAAATGATTCGATTAATCAATAGTAATGACTAATTACTTTCAGTTTCCAATATAAAATGCAATTTGAACAAATACTTTTTACATGATAAGCGGAATTACCTTGTAATTATGGTTAATTAAATTTCTATTATGCGTTCGATTGCTTCTTTACCGATCTAATTTTAAATTGACATGATTTTTTGTTTGTTAATTACAAAAAATATTGTTGATAATGTTTTATTCTAATGAAAAGAAGAAAATAGAATATCAGTTTTTTCGTCAGTCGCATCGATTTTAATACATCCTTGTTTGCAGTTTACTAAAATCTACTTATTTTTTTTTATGAATGAAAAAAAGGGGTGAAAAATTAGTGAAAAAAAGTGATGAAAATATATAATGTAAATTTTCATTCAAAGAGCGCAAATAAACAATATTGATTAAAGTAAAACATAACATGATTTACTGTGTGACAAATTAATCGGATTATCTGAAATGTTAAAAAAACAGTAGCATATAAATTGTCCATTGAAAATCAAAGACACCTTTTTCATTAATTTTCTGATCCAATCACTTGTGTTCAAAATTGATTCAATTTTTTTCTGCACGTTCTCTTAATATATAATAATCTCATGAGTAAATTATAAAATCTGTTTAAAATGATAATATTTGTACTTATTCCAATCGTAACTTTAATTTAATTTTAATTTAAATGTACAGTTTAACTGTGTTATTTTTATTATACAAATTATTATTTCTCATCTTCTTGTTTTCAGAGTCAAAATTAAAATAGATGTCTGATTTACAATATTAATTATATTAATTATAATTAAAATTCATTACACAAAAATAAAAAGTTATAAAAAAAAGTATACCATCTAGAAATCAAGAAGTATCGTATCATATATTCAAAAACAAATTCCTATTCCTAAATTGCAAAAGTTTTGAATAATTTTTACTATACTTATAGAAAAATTTACTTTAAAAATTAAATAAAAAAAAATAGTATAGGAATTTGTTCAATATGTGACCTAATACATCTTGATTCCTATATAATATGGTACTTATTCCTATAATATTAGTAAAAATTAATCAATCTTTGTTTTGCTTGTACGTTCAGAAAGTTACCTGTACATCAGTTGCTGGTGTATCAATAATTTTATGCGGTCCAATTGCAACACTCGGTGGTGGTAATGGCGGCAGAGATCTGGAGAGTTCCAACAGATCATGTGCCGCTTCCGTTTCAGCCGCAGATCTGTCCTTAAAAAGCGGAATGGCTTCATTAATGGGCGGTCTTGGTGGTGGTGGATCAGCAAATAACGTGCTAGGACTCTTAGAAGGTGCTTCCAAGGGTGTCATCTCGTCGGTGGTTGTAGTGCTTGATATTGCTGCCGAATCAGCAGACTTGGATGACGTAATTGTGATTGCACTGGCGCGAACATTTTCTGGTCCATTTTGCAGTTGGTCCAATCTCGATAAGCCCGTGTCAGCTGTGGTCCTTGGTTGGTCCTCGAGACGACTTCTATTATTTGTCTCGACTAAGACTGGCGTCGTTGGCTTGCTATCATCTGAAATTGATGACAACATTATAGTTGGATGACGACACGAAAGTGTGCCAAGATGTAATTACGTAATTGAATCTGGATAAGTTGATTAAACTGCAATGGTATGGGTTTTACCTGGCGCAACGAAAGACGACGCTTCATTAGCAATTTCCGCTGGCTTTGGGGACGGTGTATTTCTCTCTCGGCCCCAATATTCAAAGCTCCTACCAATGCTGCTTATGTACTTGTTGCACAGTGCCTTCTTCACCATATAACACCGTGGCATCGTTACAAATCTTGGATCTTGTCTCGACTCAGTGAAATACCAACATCCACCACTTTGATCTCAGTCTTTGTAACAAGTATCAGTACACACGCGTGTACCAATTCTCAGTGCAGTAACTCGATTAAAGGTTCAGAGCAAAGCCACCTATACATTAAACTATAAACAAATCTTCGTATATCCTAAATATCGTTGCACGATGTTTGTTCTTTACCCTAGAATCTTGTTTTGTCCTACTATGTATATAGATATAATATATACTCTAAGTTTAATTTTTGCTTTAATTTTCTTTGTGTTTTTTTATTTGTTCGTTTTTTTTAATAAAATACGCTTTCTTTGGTTCAAGTACGTGAGCTGATAATGTTGATATATTCCAAGACGCGAAATCGTTAGCTCCTGGGTGCTTTAACTTGTATACCTTGTTTAAAGTATTGCTTTCGTTGTATTTATGTGGGTGGATGTTGTATATTATATAGATGATTGTAAGTGCATGTGTTGCGCTTACATGTATTCACGTTCGCGGGTCTATTGATCCGCGCAATTAATTCTCTTTCGTTAAACTTTGTTTGTTTTGTTTCCTTTTTTTTTGTTTGACTAAATCATCACACATTGGCATCAAAAGTCTTGTCTCTCTCGTTCGTTCGTCGTCGTCATTATCGTCGTCATAGTTGTGATCGCATGAAGGTGTACTCTCATCTTCCACTCAATCCTTTTGATTTCCTCGCTCTTAATATCTTCTGCGACCAACTACGACCCAACACCATGTCCGTGAACCCGGCATTTTATATGACGCACATCTCGCCGTGCTAATTCTGTCTGAAAATATGCAAAATAAAAACGAAAAAAAAAAACATACATTAAAATTCATTTATAAATATATAGATAAATTAATAGATTGTCAAGGAATGTGAATCTCATAAAGAAAAGGATTATAAGTTAATTGGACTTGACGTGGGCTTTTAGCCGCGCAAATGGTTCTTTAATATTTCTCCGTGGTTGCGTTCGATTTCTCCGACTCGAGAGATGACTATTAGCGCCCGCGCAACCCGAAATGCCTGCAGGAGGAGCAACAAGTGTGGACAACAGGTCCGCGTCTGAATGCTCGGTGCGGTCGATAACGCGGCGATTCCACAGATCAAATGCATTGTGGGACTTCCGCATATCACAAATCCGCACATGTGAAGCTTCCTTCAGGCACAGAATTGCCGATAAATGCAAAAGTTATGTACGCATCGCGCATCGACAAGAAAAGAAGGAGAATACAAATATTAATCTTCGCGAGCTTCGCAATAGTCCGTTCATTGATTTTTTTTCTTAAATAGATATTTTATATAAAAACGGGCAGAATTATACAATCAAACTGAATAACGTGAATTCAATGGTTGGAATATGTATATTATGTACAATGAGAATATGAGTGGATTATACATAAAGTGTTATTATGTAAATTAGCAAGGAATCGAAATCTTCTGTTTATACATGTTACTAATATTGATTCAAACTTGTGAACCTTCTATCAATCTAAATAAGGCAGTTGAAAATGTTAATGTTAGAATATCAATCAAATCCAAACAAGGCAATTCTTTTAAAGTATTTCATTGATGTTGCAATAGTTGCAATTAGCTATTCATTGCTTAGCAATCAATCATCGTTAACATTTCTATGTTTATGACAGTATTCTAATCGTAAAAATTTATATCTACCCAGAACAGATTTTAACACTGTTAAAAAGACGCACAAAAAATCTAGATTTTGAATTAGAACACACCACTGCACCATTTTTGTAACATCATTTCACCTTTTTATTAATTTAATGATTTGTTTCGCGAGGAAAAAGGGAGAAAAATAAAAAAAAACGTCAGACAAAACAAACTCGCGATTGCACTGAATTTGCAGGGCGCAGCAACACGTCTTTTGTAGGAGTCAGGGGTGTCTGGCGGCAGCGTCAGCTCATCGTTTCGATTGCGGTAAAATTTCACGGAAGGGGAAAATAGCGGACAGAATGCATAATGTAAATTCGGAAGGAAGACAAAGAATGAATGATGATGGATTTTGGAAGATGATAGAAAAGATGATGATGATGATGAAGAAGAAGAAGAAGAAGAAGAAGATGTGAGTACCACCTGTGGGCGCAGAAGCAACAATTGTCCGCCGTTGCGGGAGGGTAGACCGACTACATGGCTCGTACCGGGTGTGGCTGGGGTGCGACTGTCGCCCTTGTGGAAGGTGCACCCGGTACGCACCGCCTTCCCCGCATCGCGAGGGACGCGAATTTCTACCCACCCGTCTGCAGACACAGCGGCGCCTGCGTAACGTCAACGACAAACACACCACTCCTAAGGAGGGTTGCACAGATTTTACAATAACGCTCATTCCCAACGAGACTTATGCAAATTTTTCATTAAGCGAGTCATCGCATCGCGCTAATTATTACGTATGAAAAGTCTCCACTGAGCTATTGATCAATAAATGAACCACTTCAACTCCCTCTACTTTTTATCTTATCATAGATCCTCAAATAATCCAATAATTCTATTCCGAATTATTGGATTAGACAATGATTTTATAGTCAACTTGTTGAAAAATGGTCACTTTAATGTTGATCGTATTTGAAGTCATTTGAAGAGAATTTGTTTGTTAGTCCTATTAATCGCATTACATAGAGAGCCTTGTAATAGAGTCATATTAGGGATGCTTTTTTCTTTTCGTGTTGTTGCTTATATTAAAGATAAATTCTAAATAGCGTTGTCATATCAACAAATATTTGGTGATGTTCAACAGTTTGTACGCGGGGCATCGAAGTTGTTAATTTCGTTCCCAACCCACTGGCGTCGTTGCTTCGAAGCCCGAGCTACGAAGCCAGCAACATTCTATACCCAGATGGCACTCACGGCGTTCGCTCTCGTCTGAGTGTATCTCACTCGAAGCGTTTCGCATCTTTCTCTAGCATCGATTTTCGGTGGCTGTTTGGGAGAAACCAACACCTGTTACCGCATAGCTAGAGAGACAGAGAAAGAACGAGGCGCTGGCATAGGCGACTATAGCGTCAGCGCACCCCAATCGATAACGCCGGCGTGTCCGCGATAGCGCATTGTCGTCAGCGTGGGAGCAAAAGCTGGCAAAAAGAAAGAATCGAAAAAAAGAGACAAAGAGAGAGAGATAGAACAAATCCAAGAGAAAAAGTGAAAAAGAAGTTGAGCGCGGGAGAGAAAGGCACAGACTGATTTCTGACGCTGCGTTATACACACCAAAAAATAGCTACTTGTTAGCATCATACTCATTTATTTGCCAATTAATTGTGCATTCATTTGTTAGTTAGCTCTTGTGGGGATTGCAAGAATTGCGGGTGGCCAGCTAAAAGTAATGACTGCACTAACAATTGTTCAACGCAAAACAATTCATAAAACGCCAGGGAGCGTCGTAAAAAGAAAAGAAAAGAGAGAGAGAGAGGACAAAAAATCGACGGTACTAGGGATTGCCGCCTCGGAGGGAAATTATTTTCTCATTGTTATGCAGTTTACATAAATTGCACTGTTAAAACAACAGCGCCAGGGCTCATTAACCTACATTACTTGAAACATACAAATTTGTTTTTCATTTCTTCTCGAATACGACGTGACGCGATGACTTTACTTTTTCTTTGGCTACAGTTTTACTTCTTCTTCTTTTTTTGTTCTTTCCTTTTTTTCTACGCTCTGTTTGTTACACTTGTATAAAATTACTTTTTTCTTTTCAGGCAATTAATATAATGTATAGAGACAGAAAGCTGATAGCATTTAGACGCAAATGCCTGGGTATTCCTGGCAATAAGCTGCGATGTTAATTAAATGATGTTAATAAAACGGAAATTGAAATTGTTGATCTCTCATTGAATTGTTCGAAAATTAGTCGTAATCATAAAGCGATGATTTGAGCTTTTGATGTGACAAATGACAGGCTTTTCAAGAATATAAAGTAAATCACAGATGAATTATTTTAATAATCTGTTGAATAGAAAAAAAAAAGAAACAAAAAAATTATTTAAAAATGTAGATGAATGAAAAGATGGTGCTTGGAAAAATTTTTCTCGCGCGTTTTGCCAAGAGCAACGTTGCTAAGCAACATCGCATCACGCGGAAAGCTACATTTGTGGCACGATGAAAGAGTTAACATATATACATACATAGCGCATATATACATGTATATTTATTTATTAAAATTCCGATGCTTCAGTCGGTATGTACAACATAATATTTATGAATGTACATATGAAATGCAAAGTGATAGAATATATAATTGACGTGCGATATCAATTAATTGTGCTATTTACCCTAATAGAACACACAAAAATTATATGTATAATCAATGTCATTAATGTATAATATATAGATTACGTAGAAATCACAGATATAAGAGTAAATCTAGAATTAACTGCCCGTTAAGGGTAGAAAAAAAAATCTTTTTTTAAATTAGGAACATACTTTTTTAAATGTACTTGTTGGGTCCAGGGGACCTCAAAGACCTAGAAAAAAATGGGTTCCAGTTAAAGAACTATTGTGACACTCCTAAAATTGATAAAGTTTAAATTAAGGTATATTTTTTGATAAATTGAATGTAAAAAATCATTTTAAATTATGTTTAATCTTTGATTTTATAATGCTTTGATGTTGTATAATTTAGGAACTTCAAATATATATTAGATAAGAAAAAAAGGCAGACACTATGCTAATAAGGTGGCCAAAAAAGACAAAAAACATCCTTTAAGTATAGATTTTAACGCTAATGTCTTTAATTTTCACAGATTTAATTTTATTAATAATAATTTAGCACAAGAAGCATTCATTGAATAAATTTTGCTTACATTTTTCTCAAGAACACTGCCTACATTACTTTATTGGACTTTGTAACTTATTCGAAATCTGAAAATGATGAATCCTCCTTTTTTTATATAATAAAAAGTATGTGGCACCTTAAAGTTGGCTATTTTTACCATTTTGTAGGAATTTCAATTGTTGTCAATCTATGTGTCACCTGATTGTTATGATTAAAACAAAAAAAAAAGATTGGTATATTCATTTGAAAACTGTCTCAGAGGTGCCTTTCGTCCTTGTCCTAATTAATAAAATTGATGTATACATCAGATTTCAAATAAGTTGTAAAGTCAAAATATACAAAGTTATTAAAATATATAATTTTAATATAAAAAATGCACTTGTATGAATATAATTCTTGACAGAAAGTCGCATGCAAAATGAATATTTCAAACAAAAAGGATTGCAATAAATAAATGTATGAAAACTTTATAAAGTCCTCGAAACGTTGATCAGTATGTTCAAAGTTGAAGAAATTTATGACGTCCTTTCAGTAAATTATGAGTTCTTTTATATCAGCGAGAAAATATTGAATAAGTTAAAACACTGAGATACAATTTTCATGATGATTATATATTTTCAATTCCAACTTTTTTAATATTAACTGTGCGCAGAATAAAAGTTATTTCTGCAAAAGATATACACCTGATTTCGAGGAAAGTCAAAACATTATTGCGTACTTTTACAAAGAAAGAAAAGTAAGTGAAAAATGTTGAAGAATGAGTTAAATGAATATTGCATTATAATACCAATTGAAACTACTTCATCGTTGATATATTCTTATTATTAATAGAAAATTAATAGTGAGATCGATTTATATAGCGTCGTATGTCATCCTTAGAATACATCTGTCACGGGGTGTTGATAAATTGTAGTACGATAGTAAAGCAACTGGTTTTCTGCACGCGTCTTGTTCTGTTCATCATATCTCAGTTAGGCGAACAATGTTTTCGAGATTCATAGAGTGACTTGTGACTTAGTTGTTGCTCTAAAAGTAGAGTCTATAGAAAGGGGGATTATATTTTACACGCTTACACGTTATCGGATGACTAAATATTTTTGTGTACAGAATCGTGTAACTTGAGGCCTGAGATTGAGGGATGAAACGCCAATGTCTGAGATTCGATGACGCATCGTAAGATTCAAGGAAACGCTTAATGCCGAGGGGTTGAGGTTCTTGCGATACAAAAGCACGCAGGCTACTACTACATATATACATTTAACACGCTTGAAATAACTATCGTGATGTTAACTTAATTTTCTTCTGAGTTTTTTTGTAAAAATATAAATGAAAGACGCACAAAAAAATTAATGAAAAGTTGAGTTTTTTATAGCATCGAACCAATTATTTGTAATATATATTCTATGAAAGAAACAATAAATAAATGATGAAACTTTGAAATGAAAAAATGGTAAAAAATATCAAATAAAGATTTTATGTGATTGGATTCAACTTTACTCTTTTCTCTATACAGGGAAAAGAGAATAATATGGATATCTATAAAATATACATTAAAATGGTCAAATTTATACCGATGTAGTATTTTGGAATACATACAAGATAAAAACCTAATAACAAAAGGTAACGTGTTGATCTGTTTTTATGGATTACTAATTTTACTATATACCTGCGCATTTGACCACTGCGCAGAAATGACATTGTGCGCAATAGGATATTGGACAATATTTTTCCAATAAAGGTAACATATCATCACGTTATCATACGTTTTGGTAAATATAATTAGGTTTTTATTTCGCGTGTGTATGATGGCTCAATATACTGAATTACTTATTCTATGTATTGGCAGGGAAAATACTATACTACTTGCGTCATTAATTCATTTTCATAGTTCTAAAATAATTGTATATTATTAAGGTGATCATATACATTTGTATAGATTTTCTGATGACTATTTCATTATTTCGCTGTATACAATAAAAGAAACCGAAATTATTTGGTCGTTGAAATCCAATCAGAAAAAAAGCAACAAAAAGCTAACATTGCAGAGTAGTTTTGATCCTAATGCTTTGAAATGAGCTGATAAGAATAATGACTGTCGACGTTGTTTGCTAATAAAAGCGTCTGAACCGCCGTCTGTCGACGATTGCGCCGCCACTTGCATCAATACTAGAAATTTTTACATTTGCGCTGTTCTATCATAAGATATTTATGTGTTAACAATACAATATTTTGCCTCATTCAAGTTTCTTTCTTTACATTATGTTTGCTTGTTCTTTTTTTTTCGCTTCTATAGCGTTTATTTTATTATCTCATTTAGCGACATTTACAACTTGGTCGATGATATAATTGTTAAGCGCGACAAGTTTCTAACACTTCATTTCCCAATTGAATGTCAAGCAATCAGAATGTGCATGTTTCAATGGCGCTGGATGATATCTCTGCTACTCTGACCATTCCCAAATACAAGCTTTCGTGTTCCACAAGCGTTCGATAACATCTGGAGGTGTTTGCTACAACTTATTGACATCGCAATTGTGGAAAATAGCCGAGCCTTTGGGGATGACTTTGCGTTGATATGATTTCGTGCCATTAAAGAGGCGCTGATAGCATATGACGTAAATTAATACAAATTGTATTCTGCTCTTTAATTTCTTATGATATATCATATAGATAATTACATTTTTATAACAATTATTCTGCTTTTAACTGTACACAAATTTTATATCTTAACTTTAAAGACAGGGAAAAAATGTTTTAAAATATATTTTTCGCTTTGCAGTATTTTTATTGCATCCAATACAATTCCTTATGACGTATACTATTGTTTTTATTGTAAAAAGCTATTTTTGGTGGCAAGAATAAAACACAGAGCACAACCATAACTGAAAAGTTTGAGGAAATCATATAATATAAAGTGCAGTATGTAGACTTTTTGTGTGTATCGTCATAAAACTCAATGCTTCGTTAAAAGTGAAAGAAAGGAAATAAAATGAAAATCAATAAAACATATTTACCAGACTAAATATTTAATATATTTAGACAAATTGTATAAACACTAGTTGTTATTAATAATACTATTTATTCACTTAAAATCCCATACATTTTGTTTTAAAAAAATACGCATTTCTATTTATTTCTTTAAATCAGAAATTAGCTCTTTAGAACTCTGAAAGGTTCATAAAATTGATGTTTAAATAAATTGCAAAACCCTTTTTGCTTGAAAAGTAAAATACTATTTAGAATCAAAGTTGAGCTAAAAGTATCAATTAAATGAAGTATTTCATTGCAAGAGTTCAATTCAATAACATATTTTGTTTAATTAAAAAGCGAGAGAACCTTTTCGAGTTTGCAGTCTTATATTATTTTCTGCAGGGATAATTTGATTTGATCCAGTTTGGCGTTTTGAACAACCCTTAGTACGATTTGTGCTATTGAAACGATTGGTATTTTGTAAGTGTTTGACTGATTGTAGTTGTGAAATAATCTGCTGATATGTACAAGTAAACGAGGGAGAGCAGAATAATATGTCTGTCTCTGGAGATTCGCGTCGGTCGGACTAATTTCGTTTCCCCATGCAGCCATCTCAATGTTAGGACCTAAATCAGCCACACCGGGACGTCATAAATTATTCTCCGGTAGTCAGCTCTTCCTGGAGGAGAACTCCTAAGAGCTTGGCGATTTCGAATATCCCTGCTGCCTATGCGTCATAGACAAACATACATCACGCACAAACAATGCGCAAAGGGCGTTGCGGCTAAATTACGTAAGCATTTAACTGTCCGCCATTTTAAGTGCTTCAATAAAAACTATTTTGTTTCAGTCATTGTATTTATTTTTCTAACAATATATCTTTTCTTTGTTAAAATATAAAAAATAAACATTTTACTGTAAAATATTCCAGTTATGGAAAAAGGAAATATTTTCTTATGAATCATTTTTGATTTCAGCTGTTGATTAATAAATTGACAAATAAATCAGTCAGGGATTTAAACACTTATGACGCGCGAACAGTTGATATTTAAGGCAAGGGGAGCTAACAAAATATATCTACGTTTTTCTTTTCCCCAACAGACAGATGCGAAGATGTATGTTAATGAATGCTTTAAGCAAATAAATATTTTAGTTTGAGTCTTTCAATGTGATCATACGCTTGATTCGGCGGTAAAAAGGTGTATTGAAAAAGTAATTCATTAATTGAGAATGTTGAAAAGGATTTTTCTTGGAGATTGAACTCAACTGAAAAAAAAAATTAATTTGATGGATTGAGTAACAAGTCATCGAATATGTTTTAAAAATATCTCTTAGAAAATAATATATTTCAAAATATAAATAATCAATTTATTTCAGTATTTATTATTAATTATTTTGTAAAGTTCGTATAAGATTTTTTTGTCTAAGAAAAGTATTTTTGTTTGAAAATTTTTGCATCAACACTGCATTAAAGGATGTACAAATGATTATCTATTATTTCAAATTTCACTGACTTGTACAAATGTAAAATAATAACTTTTGTCTGAAATAATTGATCGCTTCTCAAATTGGTCGTTACAGTTCCTTTACGCAAATTGCATTTCATTTTTCGCGCTTGTTGTATTCAAGAATATTCATGAAATATGAAATTGCGCTTTGGTTTTATATACGTGTAAAAATTCCTTGGCCAAAGTCGTCTATCATGTTAAAAATTCATGCGCAAGCTTTTCTCGCTGATGTTTCAATCGAATTCGATGAAAATGCATTTGCACATTCTCGACTCAAAAAAGTAGCAGCAATATAGGATACTCTTGCATCTTGCCAAAGCATTTATTTTAGTTTACAAACATTTACTTCGAGAAAACCACTTTCTTCATTTCAGCGAGAAGAAAGTAGATATGATACTTGATCTTGTATCTCATTCGTGTTTTCCCACTTTTTTTGAAGCTGCTGTACGTAATCCCGATTTTCTAAAGTACGCGAATTTTTCTCCTAGAAAGCATTATATGTTTTAAAATATTTTTTTTATTTTTATTTCGTTTGAATCTTGTGTTTTTTTACTAACTTCGTGCAGACGGATAAGTACTGTACGTTGAAAGGGTTGCGTTTGATATCACGCAAATGTGAATTACGGAGCGAACGGATACTTTCGTTGCACGATCAATGTATAGCTTTGCTGCTTTATATACAGACTAAAAAAAACTAAAAATATTTATTTTGTAACTTTATTTTATTAAAAGTGTATTAAGTATATCTGTTATTTAAATTTGTTGGACTTGTAAAAGGGTATTCAAAAATGCTTAAGAAGAATATAAATTCCAGAATTAATAGTGAAAAAGATAATCAGAGAATGAAGTCATGGTAACAGTTGCCATGGTAACGGTTGCTATCGTAACCATTACCGTGGTAACGAGTGTCATAGTAACGGCTGCCATGGTAATGATGACCATGGTAATGGTTGTCGTAATAAATATTACTATGGCAACGACTGATACGATGATGGTTGTCACGGTGACGATTGTTATTGTAACGATTGCTATGGTAATGGTTATCCTAGAACACATGTTAAATATTAATTTTACATTGATCATGTGTGATAAATAAACAACTATTATTATAATTATAATTGCAAAAAGCTCATTTAAATATAAGTTACAAGAAATTCAAGTAAAGTAAAAAAGTATATGTAAATTGTATATGTTAGTTTAATGAAAAATAATTACATGTGTGTAAAACATTTTAATAACTACATTGATTCTTGTTTCTTCCTTTTTTAACACGGGAAATACAGAATAAACAAAAAACATTTATAATTGCGTATCGTATTGCATTATATTTTCATTGAAAAGACTATAACTGACAGTTACGACAAGATAGATATATGAATGGTAGCACCTGACGCTTCTTTAGAGATTCTATTCATTATAAAATGAAATGAACTGACGTAGGTCCTTAATCATATTAGATGTTGCATGTAAAAGTAGATATTAAAGGGTGTTGAAAAACTTATCGCATAAAGATGATAAATATTTTGTGATCACATTTTCTAACGAGATAGAATTCTCTAAAAATTCAAAAACACGGTATATACTAAAAAATAATAAATATACGGATGGTTGCATTTTATGATTGTGAATCAAACGTAAAACACAAAAATCGACAGATGTATTAGTACAAGTTGTTTCCGAATTTATCTGTATGTGATTTCAGCCCACATGGTTGGTTACAATAAAATATGAAGGATCAAAGATTTAGGGAACAATCGAGGGTCAAATATACCTTACAATTTTAGTGCGTCAAAGATAAGCCGTGGTAATTGTATTGTTTGGAACGTTATCTATACGTGTAACATTGAATAATTGTCGAATTTGTCATTGGAGATATGAAAGTATAACTAAAACTAATATCCATTTCCTAGAAAGTTATGTATTTGTCTTTTAATTTATAGATATAAAATGACTTACTTTTACAAAATATTATGTTACAATAATTTTTGTGCAATTTTCACCTTTAAAAACCAAAAAAATAAAAAAAAAAAAAAAAAATGTTTTAATTTTTGACAAACCAACTATCAGACTTTATCAACTATGATTTTTGAAATTTGTTGATAAATTAAAATTGTTAAACGTAAAATTAAAAGATTTATAAATAAAAATCAATAGAAGTGTTTAAAAATAGTACTTCTTAATATAATTCATTACAGAGACTTGTTATAATATGTTATAATACTGAGACGAATACTTAGTGTTTATTGCGTTTTAAGGGCAAATATCGGAGAAGTATCGTGTTTAAGGTGGATTAGGGTCGGAATCCATAGAATTGTTAAGAGAATTACAACGCATAATACACATAATATAATAAAATATATTATTTCCTAAATGTTCACTATTTTTACCATTGGTATTATTATATTTCAAGTGATTTTTAAGAACAATATAATAATATGGAATAAATAAATAAATTGGTGCAATATTTTATTTCATTTCTTAATATTCTTATATCAATTTTTTTATCCACAATTTTTTTGATTAACATACAAATATATCCTTTTCATATTACTTTTGCCAAACTATATAAATTCTTTAAAAATGCAGATGAATGTATAATGCTTAATAATTTGAATGTATAACTTGCACCATTTTTCATCTTTCAAGGTATATTAAATAGCATAAAAGCTAATTTAAATGTTAATATAAAATATTCATATTTATCAGCACGAAACTGTGAGCTGAGTAAATTCGTATACATCGTACAAAGAAGCTCATCATCGCGTGAGAACACTAGTTGCGATTTGTAGAGAAAGCGCGGCCGGCAAAGTCAACTACCTGTGGATGCCACTTGAACGACCCTGCGTCGTGTATTCTACTAGTCCCAAAGGAATCAAGGAAACGTCGTGCAATTACACCATTCGTTAGAAAAAAGCGACAAAAACTTTTATCAAATTAATCCATGTGAACCATTCAATTAAGTTTCCTTCAGAAATTCGATATAGAACAAAGCTGATTGGACATTTTTTTAAGTAAATGAAAAAGAAGACAAAGATAAAAAAGAGTAATGTTCCTGATTCCGTTTATTCTATTGTAAAAATATGTCTTTTTTTCTTATCCGTTGCTATTCATTTGATTTGAATGACGATACGAAATGACGACAGTGATAAAAATATATGAGAAAGCATTCGTAATGGTATTTCAATCAACTCTAGCAAGAGACCAATATGAAAAGTGGATTACAGGAGACGAATAACGACATTGGTGAACTTTTTTACACCGAGTTTTGATTTTCGTAGAGACTATGCAAAAGTTACTTTGATAATACAGAATACTGAAAAAGTTGAGTTTTTAACTGGAATTATAAAGAAAAGGTAGTTGAATTTCCATTGGAAAGAAACAGTGGATTCATTTGCATGATAACCGAACTATGCAGCTTGAAAAAAGAAGAATAGATTATGTCACTAGGGAGAGACCAAAGAATAAATATTTTGCAATAAAACTGTGTAGAATATAAGAAAAAAAGACTGAAAATAACAAATAACAAGAACAATTGTTATTTAAACATTAATTCAGACTATTTTGACAAGAATGTTTGAAGTGTATTTCAATTTGTTTTTACTCAAGACAAATTTTAAATGTATTTCATTTGATCTAGATTTGCGAGATATTAAATCGCAACAATTCTGTTAATGCGACAAACTATTAATTTTATTGAAAAAGAAAAAGAATGATAAGAAATGTTGATCTGTAGGAAAGCTTAAGGTTGTATTTTCCCCATTGAATAACTGGCAATCTTAGAAACATCTGTTCGTCGCATTGAAAGTTTGAGTAAGATAACTAGCGACATTCTCTCAACAGTTCGTTGGCGTGGGTGAGTGGACACTTGGTAGTAAGGCCAGTGGGATATTCGATACTGAGCTGTGTCTGTG
Organism: Gryon sp. ZL-2020; assembly: GCA_022817425.1. Taxonomy (NCBI): domain Eukaryota; kingdom Metazoa; phylum Arthropoda; class Insecta; order Hymenoptera; family Scelionidae; genus Gryon; species Gryon sp. ZL-2020. Next base: position 17,736 of record JABFPJ010000652.1, on the reverse strand, counting down.
TCGGGTGGCAGTGGGCACCCCACGCTGGCACGTGGGGCGCTGCCAGGTGTTGCCTAGTCTATCCGGGTCGATGCGATTAAAGGGCGCACGCGCCGCTTGTCAAGCAATTGAAAAGAGATGCCAATGAACAAAGACAGAGATCGGCGAAGCAAATGCCACGAACTGAGAGAGGTCAACGGTAAAAGTGAGACGCAACAACTAGTAGTGCGCTACAAGTGAAGGGAAAGGACTACCCATCCATTAGACATACACAAATTTGCCCCTAAAAAGTAAAAGACGAGAGAATATATATATACATGTATAAGGAAAAGGAGTTTGCCTGGAAAATAGAAGAAAAATAGGAGGACGGAGAGGGGGAAAGGGTTAGGGGGTGGAAAGGCTCGGATGCTCGTGAGTGTGGGGAAGCCGCATCGGCGGAGCGAGGGAGGGATGGAGAATGAGCAGAAGGGAAGTGGAACGACTGGAGCGCCACCGGCGAGTAGTCGCGCCCCATCTCGGTGCCCGTGAGTCCACCCCTTGCGTGAGTTCCCAAGGGGGTTGCTTGCATTTGTGGGGGGGCCAACTCAGCAAAGCCAAAAGAAGAGCGAGAAAGAGAGGGTGGCGCATGCGAGAGAGACGGAGCGACAAAAAAGGGAGAGAAGAAAAAAAATAGAGAGAGACAGAGAGCGAGAGAGGCAGCAAAAGAAGGCAGCCGAGCAGACAGTGACTGACTGTGCCAGAGTGCGGAATCACGCTAGAACCTAGGGGTATGGTGGCGCTGTGCCGATGACGATTTTTACGACGCTCGTACGCGCCAGCCGTACACGACGTAGACGCCGGCGGCGGGAACAGGTGTCGCCACCGCGTAACACAGCAAGCTTCGCCATCGGTAGATCCGGGCTTGGTCGCGACAATGCCGCGCTGTCTGATGGCCAAAAAATGGAAGGCCTATCCGTGGCCGGATCGTGTGGACGACACGGTTACGTCGCACGACCAACATCCCAACACTGTAACAACCCAGCTGGACATCATGCAGGACAAGCGTGCGACGCGAGCTTGCGAGCCCGAGGAAGAGGAGATCGATGTCGTCGGCGACGTTGAGATCCGTCAAGATCATCAGCAGACCTGCTGGGGACCGCACAGTCCAACTGCGGGGGCAACTGCCCCCAGTCCACCGCCACTTAATGCCTCCGGAGCTCTTTACTATCATGGTAAATGTTTTACGTGATTACACATTATAGAGCTTTCTTGTTTTTAGTGGTTCTTAGACCACTCTTCAATCTTAGATCAATCTTCTGTCTCATTTCCTGGGGGTGGGCTATTTTTGAATTTTATTATAACTTGCTGTGAAATAAGATGAAAATTCGCGTAAAGTGGTTGGAAAGTTGTATTAAATAAAAGACACTGAAGATTGAAGTTGGTTATAAGGTGGTAAATGAAAGTTAGAACAAATTAATTGAACTTAGGTCCGTGTTGACTAGGCGTAAAGTAGTTGAGAAACTAGCCAGAAACTGCTTTCTAATAAACGTAAATAGTGACTCCTATTTGGAAGGTGTTAATTACAGGACGCTTTGATTAGGTCAGATATCTATATGATAGTTTGCTGGAAGTAATTTGTAGAAGAAGACAAAGTTTCGATCAACAGTTTAGTCCAAAGTTGTTATCAGATACACAAAATATAGTCTACATTTTGATACAAGAAGTAGTACAATTACATAGATTTTAAAATATGACAAAGTTGCAAAGTTCTTTTCTGCATCTTTAGTTTTATCGCAAAACACTTTACAATTGCTTCTAGGATTTGTAGTATTTTTTTAGATAATGTAAATGCTGAATTAAAATTTCTTTTGATATTTCAAATGATATGATTTGCAGAAAAATTGGAAACAAGTTATTGGTAATCCAGACCAATAAAAGAATTTGATTTCTGATAAATCTTGCACATACACCAATAAAATTGTACACGTCATACATTTTGTAACCCAGTTTCGTTATTTGAATGAGAAACAGTGTTAATATTTCGATAACACGTTGCAAATTTTCATTAAAATGTGTATTTCTTTAGTTTCATTATATCTATAATTAATTCCCTTATCTTTTCAGGCCATTTAAATTGAAACTACATTTTTTTCTTTCAAAGATTGCGAAAATATACAACATCTTCATCCAAAACAAAATAAACTAATCAAAAGTTAAATGAAAAAAAAAAAAAATATTTTGACATGTGATTTCACTTGAGATATTTCCAGTTCATTATGGTTGACAATTCAACGCTATTTATTTAGAATATTATCTTATATAACTTAGAAGTATCATCTTATGTAACTTTGAGGTTATTTGAAGTAATGTCAAAGTGTTGTCCTTGGAAGGATTCGAGCTGTTTTTCTCGACTGCCACACCCTCCTTCACGGTATATGTGTGTGTTTGTCATATATGTGTGTTCTCTTTATGTGCATGTGAATTACAACCACGATTGCTTTCGACACGAATTCCAAATACAATTACAGTGCGTTGGTTCGTGTTTACGCCACTTTTACGTGCATTATCATGTCGGCTGCGATCAGCTCGGGATGCGGCAAGACGGCGCTACATCATGCGTCGAAGCCAAACCTTCACCCCCGCCCCACCCCTCGTTCCGCCGAGCCTCCCCCTCTTGTGTTCCACTAAATTCCCACCCCATTTTGTACCGAGCATTGTTATCGATGTCTGTCCCGAGATGAATGGCACTCGAAATAAAACACTCGATCAAACGAGCAACGTGCAGATAAACAACGTCCAAGTTGACTGCAAGTTGCCGGCAAGCGTTTTCGTAAAAATTACTTCCGACAATTTATTCCTTTCGTTTACCAAAAAATACTGGACTTTTATTTAGCGCAACACTAGAGTTATTGAGTATCATTTTCGCTCATATTTTGAGTGTTACACTGAAAATAAAAAATAGAATACAATTAAATTGAAATATTTAATAATTTAATATGAATGTTTACTGTAAATAATAATTACGTTAAACATTGTGAAAAAGAAAAAGATTTCCTATAAAAAATAGCAGAAACAGCTTTTACTTCTGTTCCAAGATTCTTATTTATAGTAAATATCAATATTAACTTAGTAAATTGTTCTATTGAATTACTTACAGTAATTTGAGAAAGTATAGAAATTAAATGTTACACTGTAAATAATTGCTACATTTATGATTGAGTCTATCTGTAAATACCCTAAAATCAAAGTAAGCAATGCAATATTAATTCAAATGCTCAAGAATTTTAGAAAGCAATACAAGACAATTTGATATGTTATAAAAAAAACAATAAGAAGTAAAATAACAATAAGAATAACAGTGTGATTTAATTTTCCATGAAATTCAAGTTACGATCTTTCTTTTCTTCTACTTTTTTCATTCTCGATAAAATGAGAATGCAAAAGAAGGCGTAACTTGTTGAATGATCGGTATTATTGCGTTGGGATATAAAGTCGCGACTGGATTGATTTGGTAGCTGCAAATTTAATTACAAACGCGGCATTGCGCGGATAGTTCGCCTGGAGAAGGGCAATGCGCGTTTCGTGACCTGTGAATTTCGTGCTTTTGCAGCGTTCGTGCGCGTAATTGTTTTCCAATACGTGAAGTTTAGCGGAGAAATTGCACGACGTGACTTCATTTGAGAAAAGCGACTCGATCGTAGGGCTGGTTGGATTGAGTTTCATGTTGTCCTTTATTATGATTTGGTATAGTGAACGGACGACAAGCGCTTTAGTTCTGGGAATATGACTTTTGGGACAATTTTGCGTTAGATCAGGCAAGTGGAAAGTTCAATTTCGTTAAAATTGTTGGAATTAATCCGTTAAAGGGCAAAATTACAATGCTTGAATTTGATTTTCGTATAATTAACAAGCATTCAATGATTCAATAAAATAATTGTATTTTACAAAAGGCTTTTTAAGAATAATTGTATATATAATTTTTAAACAATGTTTCAGTGAAAGAATGGGAAAAAAGTAAAAAATTAATTCGATTGATGACGCTGAATAATAAAAATTGTTGAATAAAGAATAAGGAGTAATAAAAAATGAACGATAAGATAAAAGGACTCTTAATTTTTTTATTTTTGTTCGAAAATAAAAAATGAATGATGAGACAAATAAATTTGCATTTCATAAAGTTGTCGAATACACGTGTCGCGATGTTTTGCAACTTGAATAAAGTTTTATATAAATTATTGATGATCATCGACCAGTAATAAAATATTAAAAATTTCATGGAAATGATATAGCTATGCATAACGCTCTTTTATGCATATTTTTTATGGACTTTAACCTTTTCTTCGAAAACCATTATTACGAATAAAACTTTGCCTTAGAACATATATGTGCTATTGGTTTTTAATTGTGTGTAATCAGTGAAAAATAATACACAGAGGAATATATATATTTTCAACTAATATAGATTTTTATATTGTACCATTTATATAGGAAAATATATTTATGTGGAATAAATGTGACATATTTTTGCAGTAAATATGTCAAATTATCTTAAATATTTCTCTTATTTTTATTTTTTATACATAAAAAGGATATAGTATTCTATACCCTATTGCTCAAGTTTCTTGAATTTACATCTTTTAGTAAATGTATTATTTTTCTGTGGTTAAATGATGCACTATTGTTTATTCAATTTTAAGACGCTTTTCGTGTCGCAATCATCAAAAATGTCTCAAAATGAGACACTTTTTTTTGTAGTGCATCTCATAATACATTCTTATCTTTCTTCAGTGTCTCAAATTTTTCAATTTCGTAGTAAATATAAGTATTCTCCATTAGTATAGTACATTCTCCCTTTTTTGACATAAACGTTTATTTTCTTATTTTTAACATCACATTTCTTCTTGAACTATAACAGCATTACCATGATCGGTGGCTGCCCTAGAATTATTTTTGCGCGATTGTAAATATCAAGTTTTTAATAGTCCATGACCCGATTAATCTCACGAGTCCGAGGAAATTTGTTCTTAAAAATTAGCAGGTCGAAAGTAAAGTGTTTCGCGGCCAATCGATGATCAGCAGGTTCGAATTTCGCTTAGATCTCCGACAGCCGAAACAAAAATCTTTTGCCCAGCCTTCTAAATGAATCTTCAGCTGAAAGAAAAACTGAAGAAGAAAATGTAAACGTAGAAAAGGAGGTGGAAAAAAATCAATGAGACCCAACAAGTGGTTATAGTTACATCTTTAGCGTCGCGTCGTTATCGCGGTTTTACATATTCGCGATGACTGCTAAAAACGCGCTGTTATGAATATTTGAGTCTCTGGCTTCGATAACAATTACTTTATTATAGAGACTGGCATTGTTAGCAAGTTTGTCCAATTATCGATCAAACAAATGCCACGCTCGATCACTTTAAATATGCAGGTGACGCGAAAGCTCTATAATCACGTATAGAGCTTCCAGCGTATGAATCAATTTTTGTTCCTCATCCTAGGCATCTTCATCATTTTTTTGTCTCGCCTTTTCCATTTTCAAGTTGTTTTTCTTTGCTTTTTCTTTAACAAGAGAAAAAAAAGTGCGACATATCGATCTCGCAGTTCGAGAGCAACCATCTGAAATCCGCAGCCACATTGTCACGTACGAAGGGTGCATATACACGACGCTTATGGCGAAGTGACTCGAGGGCTCGTCTCATATGACACTATCGATCCCACACCTCCGCGTTGTCGATGAAATGCAACCGTTCTTCCTTTTTCAAGGGGTCTCTCTCCCTCCTCTTGCCCCCCCCCCCACTTCTCTCTTTTTTTTCTTGCTTGCATCTTTTACTAAAAACGTCAGCGTTACCACACTGCGCCATAATTATGCACAGCAATATATATGTATATATATATATTGCGGTGTGTCGATGAAAAATACTTTTTCTTCATGAGTGTTGCAATTACTTGAAGTTGTTTTTCCTATTGAAAATGGAATGAAAATAGACTTGTTTTCAATGCGATTTTTGCAATGCTTAAATGTCGACTGGTTTGTGCGATCATTTTTTTGAATGGCAATTGAAAAAACAGAAGATTGCAGAAATGTATGTTAGATAATAATTAGAGAGCAAAAATAGGAATAAAAAGAACTTTAATATTTTTGAAGACATTCTTGTTTGCATAAGATAGAGGATGGTATATTACAAATGCTGTATTTTATTGAACTAATTTTGAAAGGGAAAAAGAAGGTTGCATAGTGAAATATATTATATTAAATTATATAAATGACGGTTCTCTAAAATATTTTGTTCACAACGTTAGGTGACCAGAAAAAAGTTCGTCGACGTCACTTAATCAATAGTCATGTTTTTTTTTCTATCGAGATCGGTCTGTCCGTGACGTGCCAAGTTTTAAATACATATACTTTTGATATCAATGCAATCGTTAAAATAACCTCGATTTATAAAAAAAGCATAAAACATGCAACCTGTTACTAATAATATCGATTTTCACTTATTGATAATTCTATTAAGCGCATTAAGTGTCTCAAGCTAACGTGATTCCTTCGACATAGCTTCCTTCGACATATTTGTACTTAATTATGAACTTCAATTCATTGATTCGATTCAATTGAATAAGCGATTTTAAAGAATTTTCCATTCAAGAAAGTATCGTTGAATGAACTTAAGATTTGTTTAAAAAAACATCAATGGCAGATTGCATCTATCGAAAAATGTGTACTCTAGGAGAAAAAATATATAAAAAATTACTAGACTCTGTAACAATGTCAGAACAAAACAAAATAATATTAAAAAATTACTAGACTTTTTAGTATTAATAATTGTATTTTCAATAATATTAATGACATTTTCTTAAATTTTCTTTAAAAAAACAGCAATTATTACGTAAAAGTCTAGTAATTTTTTGATAATACTTTGTATGTCCTGACATTGCTACAGAGTCTAGTAATTTTTTATATATTTTTTCTGTTAGTGTAGTAATTTTTCGATGATTAAATATATACAGTAAAAAAGATTTTAGTGTTAAAGTGTAAAAATGTAAGAGTAACTTTTTACACTTAAAGGTGTAAAAGTATCTAAGAATTACAAGTCGATGTAGAATTCATATTTTTCAAACAATATTTTTAAGCTTTTGTAAGTTGCGTGTAAAAATATCAAGAATTTTTTTACTGTATACATAAATTTGAAAATGTATATTTTACTTTAGGTTATTGAAAGGCATTGATTTTCCTGTACCTTAATAGATATAATGCACAGTTATAAGAGTTTCATTATAATAATTTATGAGAAAAATATTAACAATATATGGGTTCAAAGAGAACTGTATTTTTTTAAGGATCAAAAGAATGTTTTTCAGCGATATTAAAGGCATATTTAATGAAATTTATTTATGAATATCGTATAATCACTGTTTTTCTTTGGTTAATTTATAAAAGCGTATGCATATTCTTCATCGCATATTACAGCGAAGGTAAACTGAAATTTATAATTACATTAAAATTATCGTTCTAGTTTTCCATCATAACAAACTCATTATGTAAAAGTTTCAAGTCAATACATAATGCGATATAGCAACAGATTGGTTTAAAAAGAAAACACTGCAGTTGCAGAAGATACTAATAAAATGTGTATATTATTTTAAATTAATTGAAAGGAAATTTATTTGTTTAAATATTGTATAATTGAATTAAAAATTTATAATTTAATTTCCTATGAATCTTATAATTTCATTTGTTATAATATTTTCATAGCAAATTTCAAAATAATAACATGATTTATTACATTTTACGTGTTACTTTCACATGTATTTAAGTTATTATATAATATATGTGGATATTTAAATATTATATACGTGATATTATTTCTTACTTGTTTTTGTATTACAATTTATGGAATATGTAAATTTATCACCAAAAAAAGATGTTCGGAAATTCTATATTGAAATCATATAAAATGATGTTTTTATGATATTTCATTTAAAATTGTTTAAAGAATCAGTTTTATATAATCATTTTTTTAATTTTATTGTAAAAATACATACATTTTAAAGGTCAGAATATTATGAAGGTATTGATGTTATATCTAAATACAAAGACAACTTGCGAATGTTGTGTCATATTATTTTACAAATAATTATATTCAATATATTTAAATAAAAATCTAAAAATATAATTTGTTAATGAATTCATACAATAACTTGGTTATACTTTTAACAAATTATAATTTCAAAAACTCCCTGCAAAATGCCATATTTCAGAAGAACCAAAATAAAAAGAAAGTGGTTATATTGATCGAGTTATGTGTCTAGTGATTGAATATACGATTAAACATTGGTATAAGTTGTGATAAAATTGAGCTGTGAATTTATTCAAGCCACACAGCAGTGCATAATTACGTTTCAGTAATTAGTGCAACGTTGCGAATTGAACCTAATTGAGAAATCAGATAACTAATGCCGTTCATGCTTCATGAAATATTTTGCGAGCGACATGCAACAGATACACACCGAAAGATTACAATTCAACTTTTCTATGTCGGACGGTGGCAACACATGGCATGAACAGCTGCTGCCCGACACGGGAAATGAAATATCGTGGCAGAGAGATGATTCACGTATTTCGATATTCATAGCACACCGGGGCCATTAGTGCTCAAAATGTTCTATTAATCGGCTCATAGTGACGTTGCCTTCAACTTAAATTGTCACTTTTCAACGCACACCTCAGACCCTTGTTATTCTTCTCTCTCTTTAAATTATTTATTTCATTCCACTGAACAACTGTGTGATGAAATAGAAACTATAGTCAATTAAACTAAATTGTACGAGGGATACAATTTCTTTCATTTCATTGATGGGATTAAGTAGAACCAAGTTTTCACTTATAGAGATAATTTCAGATAAGAAACGCAGAGTTAACGTCACAATGTTAAATTTAACAGATTTTATATTTAATCAATATCATATAATGTTGTTTAATAGAATACTGTGATCTTAAGAACTTTCTGCTAGAAGCCAAATAAAGTTTATATTATATTGATAACAAAATTGGATAAAAAATATGTATTAAAAAAATAATTCTGCTTATATATATTTGAAATTATTTCTTTCTTTGCCAACATTAATTAATTAAACGAAAAGCCTTTTTATGTTACAATTTTGGTTCCTAAAACTTCGAAAAAGATGAACATTATTTCGCAATAAAAGATCATTAAAATGTTGAAAACAAAAAAATTTTTATTCAAGATAATAAGTTCAGTATCGTCGAATAATTCCCGTTTTTGATTGTAAAAAGCACTACAAAGAGCGTCCCTTCAAATGTGCAGTTCGATTAATCTAGAGCATTGGGGCTTTTATCTTTGCTCCTACATTTTTAATGAGCTCAGTAATGAATTGCCTCTTTTGCCGGCGATTATCATGATTTATTAGTCTTTCTTGAAATCTAGATTAATGAATTAAGATTTTCGTTCTGCAGCTTTTTCGGCATTCGGATTAAGCGTAAAGACAGGGCTCTCGGAAATTGCAATTTCAACAGCGAATTTCAATTTATCGAACTGTTCCGTATCGATGACGTTTTCCGCTACGAATGAAACGGTGGAAACAGTCTACGTGTCGAATATATCACAACATAGAACAGTACGAAACAAGCCAATCAAACGGAATTAATCAGCCAGATATGTTATGATCCTATAATAGGCAGCCGTTCGGTAGACTATATATCACTTCAAATAATAGATTTGTACCCGTTTCAATCTAGTCTAAATAAGCAATACGTCATTGTAATTTAATACAGCTTTCCTTGATTAATTCAATTCTGACCGTTGTTACCGTAAATATCTTCAGTTTCTTTGTTATTTCAGTAGTAAGTAACGTCATTTTAATAATAAGATTTTGATTGAACAAAATTAAGTAATGTTAAAATGGATTTATAAAAATGTGGATTGAAATAAAAACGAGAAAGAAAAGTTCCATACTGGGTTTAAAAGATATTTGCAAATGTGGAACGTGTTTCTTTGTTATTTTAATATAAAAAATACATAAAAGTAGAATATGATTTTCTGTTTGCAAGTTATAATTATAAACTTCCGGGTAAACGAATCAATTAAAAACATGTTTTATTTGTGAATTTAAGTGCAAGAAGTAATAATTAGAAGTAGAATAAGAGAAATTAATCTGATTTTCTGTTTTTCATCAAATTAAAAAGAAATTGCTTGAATGAAGTTAAATGAAAAATAGTAATTTAATTTTTGCCCCAATTATAGGATATTTCCATGTTTCGTGCGACATTATTGCTATAAAATACTGTATTAAATGAAGTTAAGCATGTAACTTATAAACTAAGAATCAGGAGTTATGTAAGATCCTAATAATACGCTATTGCACTCGTAATTTAAAGTTCATAAATAATAATGGAATATTCGCTTTTTCCAAATATACATTGAGTTGAAGTGAAAACTGAAGACTGTTTAATTTCAGGGTACACACACGAGTCGTGGATCAATCATGAAGAGCCGCCGAAGTATGCGACGCTTCGTTCGGCGGCTGAGATGGCTGGACCCGAGTCGCCGCAGCATTCCTCGCCACCGCCTCCGATGGGTCATCTATCGGACTCACATTCGTTGGCACCCACGCCCCTGAGCCTACCACCGCGCAAAAGTCTGTCCATGTGTTTCACCAGCACCGGTACCGCTCTGTCCCTACCGCCAAAGAAGAAGGATATCTATCGTCCCTACAGTCTACAGCCGAGTGAGATTCGCAGTGCCGCCGAGGAAGATTTATCCGCGGCCCAGGCAATTCTCGACCTGAGTGCATCCCCAGCCGCACCAACCCATTCGGTCTTCATTCACACACTATCGCCAGCGCCGCAGCCCCAGCCAATCCCGGTATCGGTTTTGGTCCCAGTTCCCGCGTCCCAAAGTCAACAGCCACGTCAGCAGGAAGTGAATTCAGAGCCGCAGTCGCCGGCTACTGCCGAGATCAGTCACTTGAACAACACCAACAACAACAGCAACAGCAGCACTACTTCCAACTCCTCAACGAACAGCAACAAAACCGTCGCTTATACCTATGAGGCATTCTTTGTTTCCGACGGCCGAAGCAAACGACGTTCCAGTAACGCCGCGGTGCCGGACAAAGAAGCTGCCCAGCCGGACAAGCCCAAGTTCACTTGCACCGAGTGTGGCAAACAATACGCAACATCGTCCAATTTGTCGCGACACAAGCAAACCCATCGCAGCTTGGACTCGCAGTCCGCCAAAAAGTGTATCCACTGTGGCAAGGCTTACGTGAGTATGCCAGCGTTGGCTATGCACGTGCTCACCCACACATTGGCACACAGCTGTGGCGTTTGCGGCAAAATGTTCTCCAGACCGTGGCTCTTGCAGGGACACCTGAGAAGTCACACTGGTGAAAAGCCATATGGATGTGCCCACTGCGGCAAGGCCTTTGCCGATCGATCCAACTTGCGGGCCCACATGCAAACCCACTCGGCGGATAAAAATTACGAGTGCTCCAGGTGTCACAAGACCTTCGCTCTCAAGTCCTATCTCAACAAACACTTGGAGTCGGCCTGTCTCAGGGACGAGGACGTCCAGCAACAACACCACGCTCAGAGTAATCGAGGCTTGTAGCATCTAGATCGCGATTCGCAGCTTGCGAGACAGAGTTAGCGTGTTACGGTAGGCAAACACTACACAGCTACACGCAATGGTGACGAATTTTGCGATAAGTTAGAATGTTCGTTAAGTGTTGTTATTTGTGTTATTATTTATTGTTTTTGTTTTTAGGTAAATAATTGCTACGTTGCGATTCTTCACTCAGACAAATAATTTTAGTTATACCAAACTATTCTAACCATTCCTTTTGACAAAATACTCGCAAATTTGATTGAATATTTTAAGATATAGTTCATTGAAGGAAGCATTTAGTTTATGGTACTTGAAGTAAACATTTTAGTTTACTCAACTAATGTTTGGTTGGATTAACTTGAATCTTTTGCTGAGTGTTGGTCATTGCTCTCGCGAGCTTTTCCAGAAATTTAAAGAAGACTAATTGTATAGAAGATATAAGTTTTATAGGATTTGTGTTAAGAATGGATTGTATATAATATGAAATTCACCAAATAATGTTGGTGTCTTTTTGTTATGTTATGAACAAATTTCTTTCACTTAGAGCTTACATAGACAAGGCTTATTTTTTAGTTGATACAAAGTCAAAAAAATAATGTAAGTTCTAACAGTTAATGGATTTGTAAAAGTACTAGTCTATATTAGACAATATTTCAATATATTTAGGAAATACCTTTATTCTCTAGTCAAGAGCTAATTTCAAAGCACGATTTTAGTTAGTAAGTATTTATTTTTAAAGTAAACCAAAATATTCTCATGTAGTTTCTTTTTTAATTTTCTACAATTAAAATTAATTTTGTTATAATAATTTGTATTATAACTTGATATTTGGATGTTAAGTAAAAGAATCATCTAAAAAATCAATTTAGACAAACTTTTGACATCTTCAAATGTTGTTAAACATAAAATGTGCCTAAGTCAACATTTTTTTCTTCTTTATTTTTACTTTTGTTTTCGTTTCCCTGAACTTTTTTTTGTCAGTTCCAAACATTATGCCGACAGACACTTTAAAAACTTGAAAGCGGTTCGGGACCACCTGAATAGGGACAGTCTTTCGCGTTCAACGCAGACTTCGCGCTTCAGAATTCTTCAACGTCCTAAATGAGTCTGACGCGTGGATGTCTCTTATTCGTCCTCAGCATATAATTGGTGTTTTTAAGGTGTCTTTCTTCAAAACCAAATAATCGTTTTACTTTGTCCGATGTTCACGTTTGATTATTTGATTGCGTGAAAATTCGTCACCATTTGTGTGTAATATCCAAACCAAAGAAACAGACACACACAGTTACAAAATCATAAGATAAAGAGAAAGGAAAAGAAATATGCGAAAGAAGCGCCGTAGGTTAATTAGAAAAGTGCCAGTAATTAGTAGAAGAGGCGACGAAGTTATCTCTAAAGTTAATTGAACTAACAAACGTCCAGTAAATTTAAGTACGAATACGTCGAAATGTTGACGTCCACACTGCAGTCTAGTCATTCTAGTCGATTACAGTAACAACTTATATTTAATAGACTATATTTAATAGTGCGTAACGGCGCATATATATATATAAAATGAATAAAATAAATATATATATGAATATATATTTCTAGTTACGCGTTCGTTCATCGAGCCATTTATCAATTCATTTTTGGTTTTTGCATTTTTATCCCGTATATTGTCAACAAAAGCAATGAATGAGAACAAACAAACAAAAAAAGTATCCAAGCGCAGAACACATGTTTCATCGGACATCGATCTCGCAGTAATTAAGGGTTTAGGCGGCAAAAAGCGTAAGAGGACGAAGTAAATAAGAATAAAAATAACCGTAATAAACCAACAAAAAAAACCAAGTAAAAATGAATTTAAACGAAAAAAAGTTCTTACATTAAAATAAATTGTTGAATAGAAGCGTAACAATAATGCAAAATATTTGACGCAATTCATATTTTTAGCAAGCAATAAAAACGAAGCGATAGCGCGTACGGTCAAAGCAATGTTTCGACACAACGAATTATTATAAACATATTATAAACATAGACGCGAAGAAACATCGAAAAGGCATCCTGATTACGTCACCGTCATTCTCATGTTCATTAATCATTCGCAACGTCATTCATTCAATATCGACAAGAGTAGCTTTGGCTGAGATCGATCGTCGTACGTAACATTCATAGGTAGATGATTATTATATATACATATATATATAGCGCTTCCGCGTTTCGATGGTTTTCTTTTTCTCATTTGAAGACGCATTATTGTGATTGCACACTTTTTTTGTATCTTGCAATGAGAGTTAACAATGATTATTTTGAATTACGCGTATTTCGCTTTTCTTTGTACTTCTGCTCTTCTTTTTTTTAGATCAAACATTCATCGAAACGTGCGTCACGCTGTTCTACAATAACCGCCGAGTGCAACTAAACTTTACGGGAATATCCTACAAGAACCTTTTATAATGCTAATCGAGGGGAAGCAGTCTCCAAATTGCATGTACAGTAGAACGAATGATCGCGATTTTTATTATTATATACATATGTATGCATAATCCTGGAAGCGAGGATAATGCGTTTTTACGTAAAAAGAAGGAAAAAAAGGAAAAGTGGTCTATGAGCCGTACTAGACTGTTTTGAATAATTGTCTCGATAATAATATTTCAAACGAAGTAATATGAATTATTGCGTTATTAAAAGCAAGTTTTTTATTCTGTCAGATATATGATCTTGATTAAATATTGACGTCAGACGGAAATTGTACAAATTCGCTGTAAAATTAACGTAAAATTGGCATGTCTTTAGAAGTGGAAACATACATATTGCTTTTACAAAATATCATTCATACAAATAGAATCGATAAAACAAATATCAATTGTTCAATTTATTGCAAAAATATCATATTTTCAATATTGCATTCACCAATAAGTCCAAAATTTGCAATGTACATTTCATTTTTCAGTGCTTATATTTGAAGAGTAAAATTGTAGTTATTTTTGTATACAAATATTTAATTTTAACGATTTTATATGAAAAGATGTACATGCGTAAAATATCGAACAAAACTGACATCCAATTATATGAGCTCGATGACCACTTGGCTGTAAAAGCAATAACGATTAGCAATATAAAACTATATATATGAGTAATTTATTTACTTCGACTCGTAGTACTTATACGGTCAACGAAACGGAGTTTGATATATATATAGATTATATATAAAATATATATATTTAATAGAGAAACAAAAATCTATATATTACGCGCGTGTAAATAACAGAAGCTGATAACAACAGAACTAGTGATTGGATTACAATGATTTTTTTGCGCATTGCTGATCATTAATAATCGCCACTCCTTTTTCATTATCTTTTTCCATGTATATGATTGTGTGATTGTCATCGTGTCGTTACTTTTGTAATTTTATTTGTAAAAAGCGTATTTTCGTTGCTGCTATTTTTTATTGTTATTGTGTGTGCATTGTGTTTATTATGATTGCGCTGATACAACGATTTGATACAACGATACAAAGTGCGAGATGCAAAGAGCCAAAACGTTTGTTTTTTGCGTTGTGTGAGTTCATTCTAGTCGATTATACGAACCAAAACCAAACAACAAACCAAAACCAACAGAACAAAAGAAAAACTATGAGAGAAAAAATAAAGGAGTAACTTAAAACAAAAAGAAGAATAAAATACAAGATGGGAGCAATTTTATGTGCGTTTGCGCGTATTGAACAAAAAAAACTGCAAACTACCGCATAGCCAATTGGCGGTGCGTGTATTTATTTTTTTAGCGAGCCCTTAGTGTGTGTATGTATATCACAGTGGCTTTTTTCACGTGACATAATAAATTTTGAAGTAGCTTGTGGCGATGGAGATGAAAGCTTATTAAGCGAAATTTGATGTTAACTAGAGGTGCTCAAAACAAGTGTGTACAAACTATAGGTAAAACAGACAAAAAAAAGAAACAACCAATAAAATAAGCAAAACGAATGAAGAAAAAAAATGATGAAATAAGAAGTTATTCCAATGGGTATATTTATTATTGCGAAAAGACAGTTGATCTGAAGCCAGATTTTAGCCTTAGAAGAGAAAACTGTTTGTAAATACACTGACGCTTTATTTCGCCTTCTTCATTCACTTCTCCCATCTTTCATCTGCATTGTTTCTTCTTCTTTTCTTTATCTGTGCCAGTCTTGTCTCATCTCGAACTACTGTTGAACGATATCAACTTCCCCTAAGAAGCTTCGTTATTAATGACTCGGAAGGTTACCTAGTTGCCGTAGATCTATTTCTTCGTGACACTGTTAATTAAGCTATCGCTGATTTGCGATCTATTTAAAGAAATCGTGTAATCTGACATTGTTGTGCCTTTAATTTTGCTTGGGTCAAAGCATTCCAAAGGATCCTTTAATAGTTTGAAACTTTAGATCTAATATGAATTAATGCAAATAAATAGTCAATATAAAATTCAAATTTTGTATATCTTGATTATACTTATGATTTTGACAGAAAGATGTAGCTGAAGAGAAAACTTAAACGTGTCAATAGATAAACGTAACAGATGATCTTCCAACGCGTATTCAACTTGATTCTAGAACTAAAATAAAGTATTGAACAAACAATAAATACAAACAAATTTTAGCCATGCATTTAATGATAATATAAATCTAACTTAATCAATTAAGGAAACAAATTAAATAAAAGAATAAAAACAACGTTCGCGGATGCCCGTGAATATTCCTGAGTCATATGCTCAACACGATATATACGTGTTCTTTCGCGTCTTAAACAAGTTTTTCGTTTCTCATAAACGTATCAACTTTCTCTAACTCGTATATCTATATATCTCTCTTTATCTCGTACCCTACGTAGATCTTACTCCCTGTAAAATTGTAGCAATATTATTCCTAACTCTAACTTTCTCTCTCTACAAAATTTCTCCCTCTATCTCTTCTCACACTGTATCTAATTCGCATTCATGCTCTTCGATAAGCATTATTATATCCCGATTAAAAGCGAACAAACTTCTCCAATCCAAACCACTTCAACGAAGCTTCCTTTCTGGCCTTGCATCTCATCTCGAGACTTGCTGCCGCTATTCTATCCGTGCGTGTGTGCTTTTCTTAGTCCAAATGTGTACGAGAGAAAAGTAAAAGACAAACCAAAAATGAAAAAAAAACTCACACAAATTTTTCAGTCGACGCTCAGATAATTAAATGAACCTTGAATTAAATTCATTGATATTTCTTGATACGAGAAATGCTAAATAATAATTCTAATAATAAGGTAATACGATTGTAAACGGTTCAATTACAATGGTGTTCAAATGTGATTGTTTTAGAGATTTTTTAACATGTAGTAGTCGTTGTAAAAGTATCGACTGGACATCACTTGAAAACTTTTCGCAGTTACGCGTTTGAAAATTTATTTTATGATGTTGTTAATGGTGAACGTAAATGTACTTTATATAAGTATAGAGCATGTGGTGGTAGGTCGTGAACTCGAGAATTTATGTGAAACTCATTTGAAAGTTTCAAAAACGACTTTCATAATGTATGAGATTTGACTTTTTGCAACGGCAATTCAAAAACGGAAAACATGTCACTAAAGTGATTATTTTAACACCAAAGATTCATCGAAAAACAAACAACTTCAAAAGTCAAAAGTGATCTTTCAAATTCAGATTGCCGCAATTTTGGCAAATTTTAATAATAATCCTTCACGTAACGTCGTTAGCAATTTCCCAATTTAATAGAGGATTATTAAATATTACATTCAATGAAACATTTAAAACATTTAATAGTAACTTTAAGCAAAGTTATATAATTATATGTAATCAATTGGAAAATTGTTTCAGTGATCAAGATTAAAACAACTTAGACAAATTCTTAGAGATGAAACGTACACATTGTGATGAACATTTTTGTGATCTTTTTCGATATTAATATACATTTAAAGGAAACTAACTATAACAAGTAACACCAAAAGCAATACGATTGAATGTATCCAGCAACAGTCTGAGCTTCGTCTGGAAAATTGTCAGAAAAAATGTGGTAGAAAAAATAATCGACTAAAGTCGTAAAAGGGATCTTATTTTTCTAGTGAATGATAGAAAACGTTCGATTCCGAATGAAAGGCAACACCAACCACTCACGGTTTTGACATTAACTCCTCCAACCCAA
>JABFPJ010000651.1:0-35719 GCA_022817425.1 Gryon sp. ZL-2020 | reverse complement strand
ATTTTATTAATTAATAGGGCTTGTAAAGATTTTTTACAATTACAATAGAACTTAAAAAACTTTAAAAAAATGTTTGTTCTCGAAAAAATTTTTTCGTGTTCGGAACGTTCCGATTTTCCGCCACATAGGCTTGTTTTATTTCCACATTCCAGTATTTCTATGTTCTACTTTCATTTATTTATTGTTAATAAAATACCTATTTGATAAAATAGAAGAACAAATTATATGTGCGCTACAGCACGTTAGTGCGACTGTGGCTCGTGGGTAAAAAATTCGACCCATTTTGAAAAGTCATACTTTTATTTCTAGTAGCATAATGTATTATCTTACGTATACATACAGTTGATTGATGTAGAACTATTTCCATGATTTAAATTAAATAGTTCTTTTTTATTAATAAACATTAGGCTTACTCAATTTGTTCTGATGCTGTTACTAAATTTTAGTTAGATGTAAAATTTGAAACTTCTTCAATTTTTTTTGTACTTTTAATTTTAAATAATTGCCAGGAATATACATTTTATTTTATCACACTGAATACATTGAGTATAACGCATTACACCGTTTTCTTTCTTCGTTTGAATGTATTTTTTAATGACATGTACAGCTTTACTTTTTTATTAGAAAAAAATGTATTTGAACATCACGTTGTAAAATAATAATAAAAAAAATGACTTTAAATTGTATTAATATTAAATAAAGCATAAGCGTTGGTCGATTATTATTAAAGCTTTTAATTTTATTATTCAAACCCCTGCTTAAATTTTTCAACGAATTTAAAATGCCTCAACGGAATATGTAATGAATGTGTACTCTATCATTTTCTAGTTAGCGACATACATAATTTATATTCCGTAAAAAGCTGTTAATATCTTGTGTTATATCAAAAATAAAAAAAGGATAATCTTTTTTACATAAAATAAAATAGTTTTTCAAACATAATTTTGAAAATATATTTTGGAGAATAAACGTAACAAAATTTAAAATGACTGTTCATAAACAAAGATATGTATCAATTATTATGATAAAAGGTTTTATGAAGTTTATAGGGTTTTGGTATGCTAAAACTAAGTTGGAAGCTTTAGTATATCAATTTATTTTATCGTATATATTTTTTGTTACTATTATATTAGCTATAAGCACAGAAATGTTTGAATTTTATGCGACTTATACAGATCCATATGTAAGTTAAAATATTTTATGAAATATATTATGTTATTAACATTTAAATATTTTAAAATATCAAATTAATTAATTGAGTTTATTAAATCAGGCTTTAGCGTATACTTGTTGTGGCGCAACACCAGTATTCTTGGTTGTAGTAAAAGTTTTAACATTTTTATGGAAACGAAAAAGATTCTTATACATTGTTAAATTTACTAACGATAATTACTGGTATGACGATAAAGAAAATTTTAAAGCACAAATTTTGTATAAAACTGACAAACAAGTGACAATAATGATCGTCAGTTTTACATTCTTCTCCATGGGAGTTGTTTTCTGTTACATATTAGCTGCTATCGTCGGTACTATTACTTTATATATTGTTTTCAAACTAAGAAATATAACTTTTGTTAATCACTATTCATTTATGATTAATTTAGAAAATATAGGAAAACACGGAAAAGATAGAGTTTTAATATTCAATGGTGTTAGATCATACTTACCTGCGCCAACACCGTTTTTTGAAATCTTATTTGGCATACAGGTAAACAGAAAATTTAATATTCTAGACTGAATTTCTAGTGGGTTTTTTTAAACTATATTTACCATAGGAAATATTTAATTCTTTGCGAGTACATATCTCAGCTTCACCACGGGTGTAAATTTCACTCAGGAAAAAGCATTTCCGAATTTATCTGCTTTGGTTCAAAATTAAATAGAAATTTACCATAGTTAATATTTTATATAATATTATTGTAATATAAAAAATTTCAAATGTTACATGCGTAAAAGTTGTAAAATGCGTTGTCATATTGTCCAAATCGAGATCGACAGCTTAATTTGCATTTTGCAAAGTAGTTTTGATATATATCCACTGATTTTTTGCAGAAAAAATTTTGTTCGAAAGATTTCATTTTTTGGTTTCATAACTAAAATGCTTAACTTTGGTTGAAAAATCGGTTAAAACCTAAATTTGTTTAATTTGTTCAATTCGATATCGGGGGCTTTTTCGCATCTTCCAAGTAATTTGGACTTATGCACAATGACTTTTTAGTGGAAATGTTCATTTTTCTGCTAAGTGTCTCAAACCCATATTTTATGTCAAAATTTGTGGCGTATTCGCTAAGCATCCAGTACAATTCTTTCGAATGTTTTGTTCTGGAAATTCTGGAATGTGTGTTCATAAACTTCAACATACATATAAAATAATAACGTTAAGAAGAATACGTGTTCATAAAGTACATGTTTTTAAAATAATAATGTTTGTACTTGAATACGTGTTCACGAAACATTATTATAAAATAATAATATTTCACTGGAACGCGTGTTCAGATAAATTTTTCGTATGTTAATTTTTAAACAAAGTCATACGTTTTTAACCGAATACACCAATATTGTTTTAAACGGACAGAAGAAAAGTCGCATTTAACGAAAAGTGAAGGAACATTCTTTCGTCACATTTTCATGTTATGGTATATTCGGTCAAAAACGTATGACTTAGGTTAAAAATTAACATACGAAAAATTTGTCTGAACACGCGTTCCAGTGAAACATTATTATTTTATAATAATGTTTCGTGAACGCGTATTCAAGTACAAACATTATTATTTTAAAAAAATGTACTTTATGAACACGTATTCTGCTTAACATTATTATTTTATATAAATGTTGAAGTTTGTGAACACACCAAAGAATTGTACTGGATGCTTAGCGAATACGCCATGAGCTCCACGCACCCACCCCGAAAGAATTGTACTGGATGCTTAGCGAATAGGCCATTGGTCAAAATACAAATGTTCAAATTAATAAATCCAAAAGACATTAGACAATGTAAAATATGTCTCCAATAACAAATTAAACGATTTGGCAAAAGTTGAGTTTTTACCGAATTATGAACGAAAGTAAGAATTTTCGTCATGAACCCAAAAAATCAAGAACACAGTAGTTTCTCCGTCCAAGTACAAAAAAAATATATCTTTTATCACAAGGGTTAGAAATTGCATTTTTTTAAAAATTTCCTAGCGAGAGAAACTGCAATGTCTGTTCTTGTGAGACGAAAAATTCGTTTTTTGTGCCGCCAGGACTACTGTATCTTTTTCAGAAACCAATAAATTTCGGTTTTTGACATTAAACCAATTAATTTATTTACTACTTTCAAACATTTTTTTGGCAAAAAGTTATCGCAGTTATTTCAAATCGACTTTGAAAGTTTGACGACTTTCGTTTTACATCCCAAATAAAAATGACTTTGATTATGGTTTTCTTTATGACCGAAAACGTTTTTTGTTTAAAAAAGTCAAAATCGACTCAATTTTTTCAAAAAAAGAAAAAACGACTTAAAGACTTTTGAGTTTTTAACAAATTTTGAATGATAATAACGAATAAAATATTTTCGGAAAAATATTTTCCGAAAAACTTTCTTTGCACAAGACTCATCGCACGTAATTCTAAAGACACGGTAGTTTCTCTGGTCAATCAAACATTTATCGTCAAAGAAATATACATAAGAAATAAATAATTATAAAATTAATAAATAATCCTTCATAATATTTCAAGATGAAGTCGATAAATATCATTAAAAGTATATTAAATATCATTAAAATCTATAATTACAAATTATTTTCTATTACAGTCTTTTGGTTTACCACTAATTGGTGTTTGTTTTTGTTCATTTGATCTACTGTTATGTGTCTTAACAAGTCATGCATCTGCGCAACTTCAAATTTTGAGAAAACGATTAGAAATATCAGGTGAAAAATATTGCAATGACACAAGCAGGTCATTTAATTACGAAAAAAAATTATATTTACACACGAAAGATTATTATAAAGAGCTGCAGTCGTGTATTAAAAAGCATAGTGAAATAATCTGGTACGTGGGCGAATTGGAAAATCTGTATCATTTCATAATTCTCGTTCAAATCTCTGTTTCTAGTGTCATGTTTTGCGTAGTATCTCTTGAAGCTTTGGTGGTAAGATTTTTCTAATGTAAAATTTAAGATTTAAAATATTCGTTGATAACATTTTGATACTATGCATTTTTGTTATTAGGTTGACTTGGACAATTTCGTAAGACGTTGTACATTTATAAATCATATGTTTGGTGACGTTGTTCAGTTACTATTTATGACAGCATCTTGTCATCAAATAATGACGGAAAGTACAATCATTTCTACAGTTGCTTACAGCACTTACTGGAACATGATTCCTTTTAATGACGTTGGATCAAAATTTCGCAAAGCTATCCAATTTGTTATTATGAGATCACACAAACCGATCAGCATATCGGCAGCAGGATTTTCTGACGTATCGTTGAATAGTTTTACGTCTGTAAGCTTTTTGATCAATTATTAAAACTTTAATGATAATTCATTAACATATTTAGTGAGATTATGCATTAAAAAATTTTCAGGCAATGAGTGCTTCATTTTCTTATTTTACACTTCTAAGACAATTTTTGGTAAAGAACTAAAAAAACAGACATTTAAAATTAAATAAAGAATTTGTAAGTAAAAAAATTATATTTTATAAAAACAATCGCTTAATGCACAGGAAATGAATTTATTTGTAAAGTTGTTTTAATAATATTGTACTATACATTTATTATAAATTTATTTAATACAATATATAATACATTTCGTATATTATTAATGAAAGGTGCATATATATGGTGATAAATTATTTGAATATTGTTATTATTAAATATATATAATTATCTAATCTGCGATTTAAATCAAGATTTTTACTAAAATTTAATTTTATTTTTGTGGAACAATTTTTTGAGAAGGATTTTAGACATGTCAGATATATTTTTCAATTATTTTAGCAAATAATAATAATTTTGTTGTATAGAATGTATACCGTTTAAGTTAATCACATAAAGCTTTAATAAATAAATATAAAATGCAACTAATTTACTTTAATATTAAGGGGACTTTCCACGCAAAAATGACGAAATTTCGAACGAAAACCGAACAACTTTTTTTTGAGTTTTCGGATACCTTAAAGTGTTCTTTTTCATGTGATGCTTTTATTTTTTTGAAACACTTCAAAAATGCTTGAAATTAATAATTATGCACATCGATGCAAGGGCGGATGAAATGCTTTTACGGCGGTTTTTTTGCTGTCTTGTGATAAATAAACCTAAAAACATTAGGTTTTATGTTATTTTTTGACAATCATTATCTGTATTTATTATCATCATAATAATAAAATTATTATGTATTTTCAAATCAATTAAGAATGTAAGCCTCAGAAAATGAAAGTGAAACTTTAAAATGCGTTTTTCTCGTAAACTTATTTTTATCGATTTTCCAAATTTGAAATGTTGGTGGGAGCTCAATTTTCATCCGATTGGATTCTTTTTTTTTCTAAACTGTTCAATATTCAATCCTCTAGGACAATTACGGACAGATTTTGAATAACTATTAATAAAAAAAAGTTATAAACAATAAAGTAAAAAAAAACACGGTTTTTTGGCGGTTTTTGGCGTTTTTTGGCTTGATTGCACATTATTGTCCATAACTTTTGTTTGTTAATATTTATTAAAAATCTGTCCGTAATTTACCTAGTCTTCTAAATAAAAATAAAATTGCTTATAATTTAAGGTCCCAGTACCTTTTTGAAAATGGGCGTTTTTGAACATTTGTTTGTTAATAACTCATAAACAAATGATTTTTTTTCGGTTATTAATACAGATTATTAATTAGGGACCTGAACTCTACTAATCACTAAAAAATCAAGGCGATTGCACTGAAATTGACGAAAATAGCCATTTTCGTGGAGAGTCCCCTTAATACAAATGAGTGTTCAATTCATTCTACAACAAAACATACAATTAGGCTGAATACATGAAAATCGTGGCATATAAGACGATAAATGTATAATTCCTGGATAACCAGAATTGTGATCAACAGATACATAATGTGGTGGTGAATAATATTGCTCAAGATTTCGATTATATTGAATATTGAATGCAATGTGCCGTTGTTCGAGTTGTTCTCTACTTAATATACTTTCATCGCTCAAAGTGTTCTTTGGATCACTGTATATATCTCCACTAGAAATATTAAAGTTAATATTTGAATCTAATACATTTGATTCTGAAAATCGCATTTCTGGTGTATAAAACATTGAATTCGTAGTGCAATCATTACTTGCTGTATTGACATTAAAATATTCAATTGCCTTCAATAAATCTTGACCGCATCTTTGCAAAATTAGTTGCAACACAGTGCGTTTAGTATTCGGAAAGAGTCGACATAATGTTTGTATTGATGACTGTGAAACTGATTTCACTTTACCATTTGAATCGTCTAATCCTTCTTTTGATAAATGTTCATCCGCATTTTGCTGAAAAATAAAAGTATTTTTTTGCTTATTTTTGTAATATTTTAGCAAAATTAAGCAAGAAAAAAAGTTTTTTTGCTTAATTTTGTTTCTTTTCACCATTTAAACATTTTACATGTTTTTTTTATACAAACCTGCTTTTCATTAGTTGCAATATTTTCACTTGTTTTACAAACTATTTTTTCATAGTCAGAAATTTTATCTGATTCTGGTTTCGTGACTTTCATACCAAATATTTGACCCGGTGGCAAGGATTCAAACTTTTGACCTGTTGTAATCTTGGCCATACTTAATGCAATTGCATCTTCGGCAGCTTGTTGACGTTTCAGCGCAACCTTAAAATTGGATAAATGTATCCAGAGAACAGAAGAACATTTAATATGATATTAAATTAGGTTTAATTTATTTATTTTATTTTTCTCTTGAACATATACATTTTACAAACAGAAAATTTTATTCTTTCAAAATATATATTAATATACTAAATAGTAAAGAAGGGATAAAATTTGTTTTATATAATGTTGACAGTATTAAAGAGAACAAAGTATCAAAATTATTTGAATTTTTATAATACGATATTCCAATATATCTAATACAGTATTGTAAAAATTCAAATAATTTTGATACTTTGTTCTCTTTAATACTGTAAACATTATATTTATTAAAAAAAAATTTTGTTTCTTCTTTACTATCTAGTATAGTAATTCTTGAAAGAATAATTTGTTGTGTGTACTATTTTATAATTAATAATGTCACTTTAATACATTATTATGTTTAATTGAATAGTTAAATGCTGTTAATAATGACATTGAATAAGCTGTTCATAGATACAGTGATTTATGTATATGCTTCAAGAGCGATATTCATTTGAGATAAAAGCTCAAGTATCATAATGCTTGAGCAAGCAAATCTGAAATCTTATACCAAACGTTAATGGAAAGATTTTGCATTTGTTTAATCAGTGTTACAATATATGACAATCATTTTAACAGATTGTTTCATAAATGTGAATTTATAAATTCAATACCAAAACTGTTTATAATATGAGTAATAAAATTATATATTTTATACACCAAGGGAGATAAAAGCAGAAATTATTTTTTTCTGAGCGAAGCCGAGGGTTCTTATCATTAGAAAAGGAAAAAACAAATATTTTTGTCACAAGGTGTCATAAGAAATAATAAGACATTTTTTCTTTCTTTTTTGCGATTATATCCCTCGGCTTTGCTTGGGAAAAATAATTTCCGTTTTGCATCCCTTGATACAAAATATATTATTTCATCACACTATGTGCGCATAAAACCATGCTTTACTCTCTGAATTATTATAGCAAAATGGAATTTTAACTTTCTCAAGATTAAAGCTTTGCTTTACTCACTCGAAAAGTTATTTTAATCTTTAGAGAATAAAATTTTACTTTTCTCCCTCAAATACCAAGAGTGAAAGCACGATTTCTACTCGCACTTGTGATGAAAAATATTGTATGCAAAGCAGTGGAATAAAGACAAACTTTACTGTCTTTTAGCATAATATATAATATTACATTACATCAACAAGTTACATTAAATCAACAAATTAAATTTTAAGCAATTACATTCAACTATATTTTCTTACCAAAATTAATTGTAATTACATTAATTAATTTTATAAAAATTAATAGATAGTTTATGAACAAAATAAAACATTTCTTTAAATGCTTGTAATTTACAAAATTGACTTTTGACTTCAATTTCAAAAATACCTGTGCAGCCATAACTCGCTGTCTTTCTGAAATCAGCGAACATTTATTACACAAACACTCTTTATATCGACATTCTCTCTTATGTCCCCGCAGCCAAGATATGAGTCCATGATTTCTGCAACGAGCACATTTTGGCTTCCGCTGCTTAATATTATCCCCATTAACGTTAAGCTCACTTTTTTTAGTAATAGCACTAAGCATGTTTCATATACTTCTATTTTTGTGACATTCAAAGTCACTTTAATCACTGTCGATGTTTGATTCTAAACTGGCAATTTTTGATACGCGTATTCTTAGAAACAGTTTTTGTTTTATCTTCAAGTTTTCTTACATCTTTGAATTCATTGGTTCCCTAAGATCTAATGTACCTACCATGCGCAAAACACTAAGTTTGGATTGGACAAACTGAAACCATTTCCACGCCCATAGGTTGGCTTTCAATTCGCAAAAAAAATCTTCTCTAAAAGTTACAGTTTTCAATTTTATTTATATTTCGTCCATCAATGTACAAGCAAAACTTGAAACATTACATTGAAACTTAAACTTTACTAACATAAATTTTGTAGAAGTACGCAATGTTTCAATTTGTATGAAAAATGAACTGAAGTCCTTCTTTTAATTATCGAATTAATTAAATTATTTATATTTAATTCAAGTAATTAATGTAATACAGAAATACTAACAAAACAATATGAATAGAAGGATTAATAGAACATTACAACAATTTTAAATAAATGTTATTTTTTATTTTTTAAACATTGTTTAATATAAATATTCATATCATAAAATATAAAAAGCTGACGCTACTTAATAAATAAATACAAAAAAAAAGTTTGATTCACGACAGTAAAAATACATTATTATAACAGCATTGGAATGACCAAAAGTGTTTCTTACACTGACGAACAATGTGTACTCAGAAATTCGAAGCACGGTTCGGGTATCGAAACACACGTTGGCTAATAGAATGAAATACAGGGGAATGAATGCATCGTCGTATTTTCTTTCGCGGAGAATAAATCTAGTGTAAATGGCCTCCGGTAACGGTTATCCCCTGTCGATACTTTGTTTGCTCATCCGATTGAATCTTTTTAACTCAATTACCGCAATACCTTTCTTCGAGACTTCATAGACACTTGTATTTTTATTAAGTTTTCATATAAACTATTTACAAATACGATTAAATTTTCGCAATTGAAACTTGATGAAAAAATACATTGAATTTAATTTCATTGTAAATTAAACTGTATTTACAAAATTTATCACATTTTTCAAAAATATTAACTTTAACATGAAACTTTGTATTCTCTTAAGTACTCAGGAAAAAGAATAAATAATCCTTTCTTAATTGTACAAAATTATTCCCGAAACTTTGCCTTAATTCTTGCCGGAAGAAACATCAAATACAAAACGCTATTTAATATAATCAATCCGACGGAAAAAGCTAAAGAAATGAGCAAATTTAAATCCACATTAAGGACTTCAGAAATGTTCTCTCCTTCTCTCGTAAATCTTTCGATGAGATAAGTTTTTCCGTCGGGATAACGACATAATTCCGCAACTCCGGGACAAGGGACAGTTTCGTTGTATGGTAAATTCGCAAAAGTAGGCACATCCATGGCCAGTTGATTCAAAGCCAAAGATACATATCTCGTAGGCAGCGCAAGTGAAAATGCTGCCAACCAATTTGGCAAACTCCTTAGACTCCTAACTCCTCCGGAGGCAATAATCAAAGACAACAGAAATACGTAGAGCACTGAGATAGCTGCAATCATTGGTCTTTTCACGACCATCAGAACCGCAACGGTGACTTGTTCGGCAGCAACATAACTGGCCCATAACGTGCCAGTTGCGTAAGCCCAAGAACTCAAGTCCAATTCCAAAATTGGAATCAAAATTCCAATTGACATAACAGTAGAGATGAAGCTTAATGGCAAACTTAACAAGGCATAAGCTGTGAGAAACATCGCTCCTCCATATAAACCTTCTCTTTTTTCTTGGTAATATCGCGTACGAAAGGCAGGAACTGAAACAATTTATTGGATTATGTTAAATTATACAATATTTTGTATAAAACAGAAACATTTTCTGACATTAAATGCAATTTTTCGAAACAACGCTGACTTACATAGTAATGCTGTCGTGGCTATACCAATCACGTAGAACAATGTTAATACATTGAAAATCAAGCCTCCGGTTTGCAAAAATATTCTCGTTTGTACGAGACTTGAATGAGAATATAAAATACTTAACAGAGCCGTTGTAAATGGCAAGAGAAGAATTCGTGCTGCAAAGTGTCCCAGGCCAAATTTGTTGAAAGCTACAGTGGCTGCCATACCACGACTGAAAAAGAAATATTAATTTTGAATGGAATTGGAATATTCCAGAATTAAACAATAGAATATTTGATCAAGAAATAATTTACCAATATAAGGATAACAGTGTAGAAAAACACCCGGGTTTAATTCCTCGTCCAAGACCTTTATGTAGATGTTCTAAAGGCAAATCTTTTGGCCCCACAGTACCCGTTGGCACTTCCTTCAAATATATTCCTCCTTCTGCCTTAAATTTATCAACCAATACTGAAATCTGTTGATTCGACTCGAGGAATCTTTCTCGCGATCGTCGGTCAACAGTTGATAAACACACTGTAAATGTAATCAAGTTTTGAATTCGAAGTCATTAATTTATTGGATATATCCAGAGAAAGTGATATGAATAAGATTAAAGTTACATGTACATGTAAAATAAACGTATAACAAAAATTATTAAAGTTTTAAGAAAAATTAATAAAATTGTAATAATTTTTACTCAAAAAGCCCTAGTAATCCTGAAGATTTTAAAGTAAAAAGTGTATGAAAATAAGAAAAAAATTAATATTTTTGAAGATAAAATGTAAAATTGCTATAGTAAAAATTTTAGAAATACTATGTTTCGCGGTTAGTTTCCTTACATTCGTGAGTTTAAGAAAACGCCGTTTTCCTCCCTAGGTAATTTTCAGAAAATGAAAAATAAAGAAAAATATCTTTCGCAACATTGAAGATGATCGGAAATCCGTTTCCCTTGCGATTATAAACCTCGTCTTTGGCTCGGCTTTAAATTCTGTTCGGGATAACGGATTCCGACTTTATCTCCCTTGTTGCGTAATATAATATTCCTACAATACCAGGATACATCACGTTTATTAAACCACTATAGTATAATTTATGAAAAGTTCTTACAATTGTTCCTACTTCTTTATTTTTCGTATTAAGATATAGTTTAGTTTTAAGATATTTGAAAAGCCTTACAGTAATACATTAAAGGATTCTCCAATTCCGGACATGGAAATCCAATGTAAGTGAAATAATCCAGCATACTGCGAGTTGGTCCAGAATAGACGACAGCACCCAAACAAAGTAACGTGACTCTGCTAACAAACGGAAGTACGTCCGATCGAGGTGTTTCCATTGTTAAAACCACAATGGAACCTCGTCTTGTAACGTAGGACCAAAGCATGGAAATGATTAAGTAAGTGTTGAGTGGGTCGGTATCCCAAGTTGGTTCATCTAGTAATATTAAAACGGGATCTTTAGCCAGTTGTACTCCTAGCATCAGTCTTCGGTATTCAGGTCTTGTTAAGTCACTGACACACCTGTTGGCGACTTGTGACAGTGCGAGATCAGCGAGAGTTTGTCGAACTCGAGCTTCGCGGTTATTTAAATTGGCCAACCAAGTGGCATACATGAGCGTCTGACGCACTGTTAAGCTTGGCAACAAGTGACACCTGTGTGCAACGTAACCACCGTAGCGCCGAAACATGTCCGGAGTTAAGGAGTTTCCGTTCAATGTTATCCGGCCGCGAGTTTCTCCTATTGCACGACCAGCTGCAAATTTGTTAAACAACATTGTAAATATAATATTTGTGTATATTATAACAACATTTTGTAATTAAACAGAACAAGTTTATCATTTGAAGTAATATTACAAGTGTAATTGAATACAATATTTTTGCATTTTGAACTAGTTTTGTTTTTACAAATTTAAACAAATCGTTCTCAGCTTAAAAATATAGAAAATGGTCTTACTTTTGTTTCATTGACAAAATTTTTTTTTTCGTTGAAAATATGTGTAGTAAAAGTCTGCAATTGTTCACGATTTTCTGAGTAAACTTTTACCATTCAGTTACGCAAGTTTTTTTGTATACAAATTTTTCACGGATAATAATAAATAATTTGTATGGTAAATATTAATTTTCAAATGAATCAATTATTATCGCTTTTTTTCTTTTTTTCCACGATATCATTTATTATAATTCTTTCTTTCACAAAAATTATAGACATTTTAGATGAAGTGATGTGTAAATAAATAATTCAGAAATTATATAGTCTAAGGAGAATGGAATTTGATAATATTGCATGAGGTTAATATAATAAATTGTCGAACGTAAAAGTCATAAAATATGCTACATATTAAGTGTAATTGGAAATGCAAATGAATTATACTTCCCGTTATATATTTTTCATTATAAAAATTTCCACGAAAAACATGATTATATTTGTAGCTGCGTAAAAGTTTATAAAATTAAAAGAGATGAGCGTTGAAAAACCTATAAGACTTCTTCCGCTGTTGATCAATTTTCCTGATTTGTTGGTTATTGAAAAGCGATAAAAGTTACTTTACTTTAATGCTTAACGAGCTACAGAATTCTTATCATTAAACCAATCAACCAACAGCCGGTTGTTGTACATTTTTCTCTAACAGTTTTTAATTAATTGCGAAATGTTCAGAAGTTCAATTTCAGTGAACCTACTCTACATTTAAATCAATTATAGGAATATTTATACTTGTTTTCAATCATTATATAATTGGAAAATTCAATTAGTAAAAAACAAAAGTCAATAATTTTTAAAATAATTTTTTTAATGGATTGTAATAATTGTAATTTTTCAATTATTCTAGTACCATTTTAAGACAAATTGTATTAAACAATACTTCACCAAAGTAATATCCTTTTATTATTTTCTCCATTTCGCATTTTTAATTATTTACTGGTCACTAACTAACGAACTAACTGATCTACTTAAACTTACATTGTATTTTTCAATTTTTCTTATAAAACGATAAAACCGCTAATTCATAAAAAACGTAATAATTTAACGATTTCCCCATTCCGCCTTCTATTAGATTTTTAGAATTATGATTGTTTCATTGAATTCTTAGTAAATCAATAAAACTTAATTATCAGACGTATAATTATAAAAAATAAAATTGTAGTAAAAATGTTTTTTTTCAACAAATATACATTGAATTAATTAACAGAATAATTAGCAGCAACAAAATTTAATTAATTAAACGAAGTTGTACAACTTTTACATATCATCAAATTACTTATTTTAATTGGCAAAATATTTGTTCATATTTTTCACAGAATAATAAAAAGCAATTTTTTATATATTTAGTTTATATTTTTTTACAAAAATAATTTACGAATTAATTTATATCTTGTAAAAATGTAAACCACAAACCACTTGCTAGAAAATAACGTTCACTTGAAATCTCGTTAAAGAACGTAAAGTCTTGCTTTTAATTCGTCTTTTACCGTTAAAAAGTAATTGAATAATTACTGCAACTCTATATAAAGATCTATACAAAATCCAAAACAATGATGCTGTGAGCGTGTGTTTGTGTGCCGTAAAATTGTTCCTCGAAATTGATGATGAACTGTTCGTAAATGTAAGTAACCGTAAAAGAGTCAAATGACTAAAAACGCAACATTAACTTTGTGTAAGAAAGAAAAACCCTAAACGAAAAATACATAATACCTGGGACTCGTGATCAAACTATTGCCATTCTAAGAAATGTTGCAAAAAGAAAAAAAAAGCGCAGACAAAAGAGAAAAGACAAAACAACGGACAAGTGTTAAAGTTTGTTGCGATTATAGCATTAAAATGAGTGTGTAACATTCGTGGAATCGTATAAATACCGATAATGTCTAACAGTGCTCTCTTGCCAGATCCTTTGGAGCCCAAGATCGCCAGAACTTCTCCGCCATGTACTCGGGCAGAAACATCCTTCAAAACCGCAGTAGGTTCCGACCTTGAAAGACAACTTCCCTCGAGAAGAACCGATGTTGTATGATAAACGTTGGATATGTCAAGAACACAATCTAATGATGCCATCTTGAACAATGTTTTTTTTTTTTTTTTTTTTTTTTTTTCTAAAACAAAAAGGACATTTTTCGAAAAATTATTCACATTTTTGAAATAAGTTTAAATGCATTAAATTGTTTTCAAAATTATATTTGACGAGACTGTAAATCTTATTTGTACAAATATTTACTGATTTTGAAGACGAACAAAATGTTGTAAGACAAATCTATAAAACGATGAACCAAATACAAATGCTTTCGAAAGTGTAAACGCGTATGTTCGCAGTCTAATGATCTTGAAATCAACGAAGAAAACAATTAAACAACATTTCTAATTCGTTTACTTACCGAAATAAATAGTTTGTGACACTTTCTCGCACTTATAGGGCAGTAAAATCACATCATTCTTCCTATAGCAGGGATGCTCTTATTTAGCTGTAATTATAGATTTGTATTTTGTGTTTTTAAATAAAAGTAGTTTATACTGAGTTTAATGTGTAATTAAACCATATAATTACAACGTATAATATAATAAAAAGTATATCTTCCTTTGTGAAATGTTATATCGAAAGCAATTTCTTCTTATATAGGAAAAATGTGTTTAAACTCATTATATAAAAGTATAACAGTAATTCACAAAGGAAAAGAAATACTTTGATTACAAATATAAATATCAAATTTAAAATGTTTCAAAATGTTTTTAAATTGTCTAAAAATATACATAATTTATAAATTTGTTTAATTTTAACATTTCTGAAGAAAATTGATGCATAAATGAATGAATCTTGTAGAGTGACATTTCTATGAACAAGATGCATTATGTTGACAAACGGTACTACGCCGTTGTATAAATCAATTTTGATCATTTATCACCGGTCATAACTTAGTAATTCACAGAGAACTGTCACCTGTTAATGGGCATAAAAGAAAAGTCTTTACAATCTTGCGACAGTTGAAAAGAAGCAACTTGTTGAAAGGCAAACTTTTTCTAATCATCAGCTTTTAAGAATTCAACAATACAGTTGCATTTGATAAAAGTCAAATACTTTTATTATCCAATGACATAATGTAAAACGGGGGAAAAATATGCTTTTTTGAATAAAAATGCTTTTTGTGAAACTTGTAAAATTTCATTCGACTATTTTATTTGTTTCATAAAAATGAAATGAGAAGAACCAATGTATATCATGTTACTTCATTTTGATGATAATAATTGTTCAAGTATTTTTTACAACACAATTCTCTACATTCATATTCAGAGCGTGACCATTTACAAAATTGTGTTTACATAAGAGTGGAAGTAACATTGTAACATTTCTCTGTTTGAATAAACTTTCATTGTATGATGTTAAATGAATATGTCATAACAATGAAACTAATAATTTCATTCATTTAAACTAACAACAGGTTCGATCAGTTGAAACAATACTCATCAAGTCTCATATGCAAATAAGCACTTATTTTCTGTCTTCCTTTTACTATCATGGAAAGGAAAATTGTAACAAATGAAAAATATTTATTATTTTCTGTTGTTAGTATTTTTAGTAAAATTTATTAGTGAATTAAATTCATTTTTACAGCAATGATTTGTTTAGATTTTCAAAACATTTACATCATTTTCTAATAACTTTTCCTGTTCAACTTATAACTTTTCCTATCACTTTCTTGAATTGTACTATTTGTATAAAATAATTTTCCGCCGGAAGAATGTCCGATTGAGTTAGTAAATGCCGGTAAATGTAAAATGGACAAAAAAAATCGACTGGTAAATAATCTCTCGTGCCTTAAAATATACTTGACTCAGGCACAAAATTATATAGTACATAAACAGCATTCAAGATACCCATACATCGCACCCCAGAAACCACAAAATTACTGTTCTTAAAAGGAATCTTTTTCAGAATACAAAAAAGTGACATGTTTCTGTCAAAGGAGTAATTTACTTTCCTTAGCAAGCATTACATGTTAAACCCTGCGCCTAAAAAGTATTTTATTTTATTGCTCATATAAATAATGCCATCCAAAGTTCAATCATTTTCAATTGCATTTAATTGCATTTAATTTAAACAAATGTAAAAAAAAATCGATTTCAAATGAACTGAATGAGTTGAGCAGTAAATTCGCGACAAAATAAAAGCCAAATTTGACGAAGCGATGGCCAAACGTTACCTTGAAATTGTGGACGGAACATCGCGCAAAGCAAAGACCCTTTTCCCCTTCCCCGCGCTTGCAAAAGGAGCAGGATTTTTGTGCACGAACTTGGTTCGAGAAGTAGCGTCAAAAAATGGTCGTGTAAGACTGAAGGAAGGCCTGTTTGGATTTGAACACTCGCGTCTTTCTGACTCACACACACCGTTTGGCTTTGCGAGTCGACTTCTCAAAGGTGAATGTCTTCGTTGTGCATTGGACAAAACAGTGGGGGGGAATCTGCAGGAAAACCGCGGGGACCAAAGGGAAGAGGGGGGCCCCCCCGTTCAGAACGTGAGCATGGAACTTGGAAGTCAGGCACATTTCAAGGAGTCGGGACTGGCCGATCGAGCGGCGCATACCGATGCGTCAGCATTCCCGTGCAAGTGCTTTGGGACTTCTTTTGGTACCAAAAACGTGCCTTTCAAAGCGCTACCAAAAATCATTATCATCCATACAGTTTTGTTCAGTGCTTGGAAACTAAGTTTCTCTTGACTTTTTGTGATTCACAACAAACTTTGCTTTTGTTCTTTCGGCTTAGTTGAGACAAATTGTCGTCTACTTTATTTTTGCTTATTCCATCAATTGTGATTGATGCAAGAAGATATGAGCGGCGCAAGGAAGTACGAAGCTACTGCTTGGATGCTTGGATGAGACGAGCTGACGAGATATTTGGGAGCCGGTGGTGAGTCGATCCACGTCGTCGTCGGCGTGCGGCGTCATCGTACGGTTTTACGGGGTGAATGCACCGCTGATTGGACGATGTCCTACGACAAAGCTTATTCTATCCTTATCCCATAATTACGTATGTAGTGTAATAAATCATTACGGGCCTTTAAATTATGCCACGCTCGGCACAGCCAGGATATAAGCCACTTCCACCTTCAATTGTGAAAGCGCTGCCGTACGGATAGAAACAGCGTGGCGTTCTCAGAAAACGCGTCTTTTTTTCGTCGATAAGGGTGTTTCAGGGCGCGAACCCTTATTCACAGTTTGCCTTATTTTTCGTACAATTTCTTTTCACTTTACTTTTTATTCCTCATTTTCTTCGAATAGAATATTTTAATACAATCAAAGAATAGTTATATTAACTTTGTTTATTATTATCATTATTATCATTTTTATTATTATTATTATTACTATACCTATTTAGGAAAGTAAAGATACGATTTTCCTTCTATCGCACTGATAGAAATTTTGATTCAAGACATAGTATCACAATTATTTATGGGATTTAATGTACTACTGTAATGTAATGTTAGAATTACATTACATTTTTTTGTGATTTTTTTTATCAATTGTAAGAATACTTTGATCTCAATTAATTGTTCTATAAATGATATATAAAAACAATGTCGTCCTTATCTTACTATGTAGTATAGTAATGTTTAACAGAATAGAGAAACTGAATGAACATTAAATACAAAAATGTCTCGTATATGAATAAATCAATAATCAATAATAAGTTAAAAGTAAATTAATAATACATTTTTTTGATTGAATTGTATACGAAATGTAATGTGTTTAAAATCAAATAAAAATGTGAAAATAACCAAATTTTTACAATAAATTTTTGCTTCTAATTTAATTAGTAAAAATATATAGAATAACAATAAAATTTTATGGTAGCACCAATGAAATACAATTAAATTTAATTCAATGTAAAGTCAAAATATACCATTAAAAAAATCTCGATAAAATCAGCATCATAAAAATGATCTCAAACAAATTGGTTTCATTATGAGGAAAGGAAAAACAATTTAATTTTGTATTCTTAACAAATATACGTTTTTTGATCTTACAGTATTCACCACAAATAATTGTATTCTATGGACGCTGACAAAAAAAATGGTTTAATAATATCATTTAAATAATTTAATATGAAAATATATTATATATTCTATCATTTTTATAACATTTTTGTAAATTTGTACTAGACTCAGCTACCAAATATTATGTCTTTATACCAATAATATCACATTATTATAAAATGTATAGTAAATTTTGTGAGATTATTTGTTTCCGTGCAATAATTGCATAATAATGTGAAAAATATTAAAAATAATAGTAACAGTAGCAAAAACTACTAGCTTCTGAATTTTTTAATCAATATTAAAGAAGAATAACAATTTTACATTTGAAAAATAATATGCATACGATCGCCTTCTTTGATAGTATTGTGGTCTTCTGGCTTGCTTTGGTTTGCATACTTGAAGACGTTATTAGGAGAATCAAAATTTACTAATGATCATATGATAAAAATCTGTGAAATATTATCATATTATACACTTCCTCATGTACTTTAATTTACAATATGAGATTTTTTTTCTCACCTTGCTTTATAGTGTAGAAATACTTACATATTAAAAGTATTATACTTTGTATATACTAAAAGTGATATAAATCAATAAAACTATTGTTTTATTTCGAATATATGTATATTATGTGCTATTTAAAAGAAGAGAATGAAACAAATAAAACATTTAATTTCATTAAATTTTCTAAATATATCAATTAAAAAATCAAACATATGTAATAATTAAAAAAATGGAAATTTATTTTAATAACAAAAGTTAGAAGTTATCTCTTAAAATTTTCGAATCTTAATATAATTATTTCGGTGTGTAAAATTAGTCATTTTTGTATTCAATTTAAAAAAATGAAATATAAATTATTGTATAATAATAATTATTATAACGGTAGCATTCATAAAAATAAAACTGCAAGTATAATGTAATGTTAACTTATATTATTGAAAATGATTTACAGCAGGATGCATCGACTATATTCTTTTATTCTTAACGTCTCTGCATCAGTAGTACCATTACTATAAATTGTTAAATATTAAATAAAATGACTCAGAAATGTTTGAAATGAATAAAACATTATACACTGTCGTCTATTCAACAATTCTAGACTGAAAGCATAATCATTTTTAAATGTATCTTATCATAGCGATCATTTATTGTTAAACTCACTCACAACTTTGAAACCTTTTATATAGAAATGAACTTAAATTTATAAATGAATTAAAAAATTGTTAAAACATTAATTTTATTTCTTTAGTTGTTTTATTTAATTTATTACCAAATAAAATAATATGAACAAAAATATTGTTTTAAAAAACCAATTTAAAAGTCACTGTTATGTAAAATAATGTTACTTGTAAAATGTGTCTTATCATCAAATCAAATATTTCAAATATCTCACTCAAAACCGGAAATAATATTTAATCCTAAATTGTGTAAGCCTCTAATTATCTAACGCCGTGTCCAAAAGTTGTTTGAAATTATCGATTAGACAAAAAGTTTCACTATTAATTATTTATTCAAAACCCAGTCTTTAAATTATGAACGCTTTATCTACGATGATAAACTACATAAATATATCTCACAGTTATACTTCTTTTTTTTCTCACTCATACAAACATAAATAAATTAACATTTAATTTCACTTTAAGAGGGAATGACTTCAGGTTGCCATACAAACGAACTTTGGTTTTTCTTTTCTTTTACTCTTTTTATTTCACGAATGTAATATTTATAAATCTTGTTTATTGTAAATTACGATGAAACATTGTAATTATTATACAAAAAGAATCTTTTCATACTTGTATATACCTGCAAAGTAGTGTATAATTAATGCATCATTTTCAGTTATAAATGAAGCATAACACCTTGTACATCGAATAATTATTACATGTCATGATTTATCATTTTAACACTGCATGATTATGATGATGATCGTACAATGATTATAATACTGCAATCGATCAATTCAAATGTATCATCCCGTGTCGTGCAACTCGTCTCGCCGATCTCCGCTCATATGCGCGATAAATTTCGTTTAGTCACTTCCAAACGGTGGTGTAATACTCTTGCAACTGCTGTTCATTGCAATCTCCAGTGGGTAGTCAAATTATACTTTGTTACATTTTTGTGTCGGTCATATTACTTAATCATGAATAAAAAATTGTATTCGCGAAATTCCTTCTTAGGGCTAGAATTTACACAAATATTTCTTGTTTAAAAAATTATAATTTACTTAAAAAAAAAATTAAAACAAAGTGTAAAAAATTATAATTATATTTTACACATTAAATAAATATCTCAAAACAATTATTGTAACTAAAAATTAATATATCATTTATGAATTTGAGGAAAATTCGATATCTATGTTAAAAATTGTTATATTTTAATGTTAAAAATTAATATATTTTATAGTAAAAAATATTTTGTAAAAGAATTATTTTATCACGTGATTAAAAATAAACTATAATGTAAAATAACAATGTTTACTATACCATAATAAATTTTTTTTATTATTTTATAATACTTTTTTACATTCATGTCGAGTTGTCTTTAGATTCATAAATCGAAGATTCGGTCAAAAAGTAACCACTTTCAGTTCTTGTGTAAAAAAGCCATTTGCATAAGAAAGAACTTGATACAAAAATGCAAATGGCTTTTCTTCACTCAAAGTATAAAAGTGGATTGTTCTTTGTAAAATTTTTTTAATTTTCTTTGAAAAATGTAAATTTACAATTAAACAAGTATTAAGACAACTTTTATATTTTATTTAAAAAATCGTTGTTATTTAATCAAATATTTATTTGTAAGTAAAATCTGTTATCTTTATTTCATAATAAGTAAATTGAATGAACTTTTTCGGAACAACGTGAACGTTTAACTTCGCTAAACAAGTTATCCGCTGCATTTCATTTGCAGGTCCAATAAATCTGACTGAAAAAAAACGCTGAATAAACGAACTAACGTCGGTGCAATAAAATCCAAAAGAATGAAAACACATATGTATAAAGTTGGTCCGATTGAATAATGCAACGTTACAAAATCGAACCGCTGAATCATATGAAATTTCATAACAAGCAATTACGTTGAAAACGCAAACTTGTAAGTTAATAATAAACTAAATAAATGCTAATGTGTTTCCCACATTGGACATTACAAATGTGGTTGAGTTCTTTTTAATAGCACGACAAAATAATTAATACCATTTATTCTGTTTTCCTATTTTGTGAAATGCACTTTTTTACAGTTTTTTCAAAATAACTTTCATCATTTTTAAAGAAAAAATAAATTATTTTCAACACGGAAAAAATATCAATTTTTCCTATTTTTTCATTCATAAAATTTCAAATAAAAAATGCGAATTTTTTAAATTTTTACGTGTTTATGGGAATATGTAAATGTTTTATTAAACATTTACGAAATAAATTTGAATTTTTCCTCATTTTTCGCAGCATTTTTTGGAACGTTGTTCCTCTGGGTTTATGCTGCCAGAAAAAATAATAAAAATTCATATTTTTGTTTTTTTGCGTGAATTTTTGCTTATTTACTATGTCAATCAAAAGTTTTTTGTTGTAGATCTTTTCTTTAAATATAAAAAATTAATAGTAGAATAATATTCAACCGGAATTGTCCTTGAAAGAAAGAAGCCGGAAGAAATGATGTGAATCAGTATTACAGAATGATTGACTTTGGCGAATGAAACTTCGCTTTACAAGAGCGTCCGTCACAACTTTTTCCAAACCCGCAGCGATATACAGTTATGGAACGCAAGCAAAAAGAGAGGCAGATTATTCTAATGATTTGTTTTATAAATGTAACTCATCAAGGCGATAAATTGCGAGGCAATGGTTAAAATCCAGACCAGAACCAGTTGTACCGTAATTACTCGCGTGATGTAATAAATGCTATAAGAGAGCCATGGATGATTGATTTCCTTGAAAGCAGTGAATCTTGTATACTTGATGATACCTTGTGAGATTCCATGCATAGCTTTTCATTTTATTCATACCGCAAACCTAAACGTCGAAAAAAAAGGTCAAAATGATGCAATACTTGTAAGGAATTTTTGAAAACATCCTGAAACAAGATAATAAATTTAGAAAAATAACTTTTTTATTGAAATTTCATTTCTGACGTTCGTCACTGTGCTATTTTATTTAGTTTTTAAATTAATATTAATTAAAACATTGCATTTATTTTTTATTAATATAAAAAATCATTGTTTTTTTATTTAATTAATTGGACATATATTTAATTTTCTTAGAGTTTTTTTAATCTTGGTGGAAAGAATATTTTATACAATTAAAAAAAAGTCGATTTAATTAGGCAAAAGAAGCGAAACATCATTGGTGACGTATTACTTTCAAACTTGACACAAGTGTGGCGTGCGCATGTGCCGAAGAAAAAAAGTTGCCGAGACAGATTTCACTCACATTGAAAAGTAATGTGAAATGTGGTTCCCATAATGTTTTAATTGTTTTGCCAAGAACAATGAGAATAAGTTCTCTCGTAGACGACACGATACAATCTATTTTTATATTGCTTGATGAACATTATTTTATTTATAACATTCATTGAGCACAATTAAATTAACTTCATTTATTTTTATTTATCATACAAATAAATATAAAAACTCATGCTTTTAATTGTAAATACTTTTTTTAATTTTTAATATTTCAAGACATAATCTTTATTTAAGTTTAACAACTTTTTATACAACTATTTTTTTTTCTATTTTGATAAAAAAATGTAAGGAATGCCGTTACGATGTTTTGAGAACTGTTAAAATATGCATAAAGTAAACGAAAAAAAGGAACAATTGCTATAAAAAATATATTCGCATTTTCAGAAGTAGGAAATAATGGGGTCGGAAGCGTGGGAACTGGAAAGGAGGTATTCGGTGCCGGGAGCTCTGGATACGCGAGGCCTTGAACCACCTGCCAGCGAGGATCTACATGCGTGGTCGATTTACCGGTAAAAACAAAAAGCCATGCAGAGCTTTGGCATTGACTATTATAAAATATCTTACAACTATACCCACAACTCGCAAGTTCAATTCATTACGCAGCTAACAACTCGCATCATCAATTTAGCTTTAGCATATATTATGATCGGCCACAGCGGAATGAATGTTCCATGGCAATTTTGATGCCAAATGAAATCATATGATTGTACAAATGAACATCTAAGAATATACATTCTTCATGGGAGACGACGGAAAAACGCCTAATGAGTGTCATTGAGATGTTTGCTCAAGGTTGAATGAATATTAGGTTTGATAGTAGCGTAATTTTGCAGTCATAAAAATGTAATTAAGAGGCAGCAATTTATGTTGCTCAAAAAGATGTCAATGAAAATGCCTAGTTTTTCTGTAGATAGACATTTTTTATTTATTATAGTGCATATAATAAGTTGTATATATTTTAAATTGTCATTTTTTATTTTGATTTATTAATACAGTAGAACCTCGATTATCCGAGCCTCGCTTAACCGATGTTCCAGATTATCCGAGGCACTCAACCGACGCGGATAACTAGAAAAAACTCGGATAAAATGAATTTTTTCTAAATTTTCTTCTACTAAAGTCATCATTTTCACGTATCAATTATATAAATAATAGATAATAAAACTAGATTATTGTTTTAAAAATCTCTGTCGTTGTAATTATAGCATCGGTATATTAATGAAATTAATATTTTCCATCTTTAATTGCTATTAATTATGTTACTTCATATTATCCGAGATTTCGATTATCCGAGGTATGCTTCGTCTCGGCCATCTCCGATAATCGAGGTTCTACTGTATTATAAAAAATTATTATTTTAAATAAAAGTATAAAACTCATTTGCTTCGTAAGAAGATTTGCATTATGTTATGTTATATTAAGCGAAAAATAATATGCTAAATAGTATGAAGTCAAAATTATATATCTAGTTTGCTTCCTTGTTCCTACTCATTTCTCTTTATATACTACATTTAAGAATTATAATAATTGTAATAATTTAAAAATAAGAACTAATAGTAATTGAAATTCCTTTCGTATATAATCTAACTAAAGAGCTTCACTTGAATCAGTATCATTAATAAACTCAGTACCTCGAGAAATGACCATAAAATTCTGAAGAAAATACAAATCAGTAATGCTAATAAGATTGTCGTATTCATTAGTAGTTTTAAATTGAATGGAAAATTTAAGGATCTTTATTAAAAGTAAATATATTTGAACATACATTTTTAATTGGCAAATGTTCAAATCATATTTTGATTTCATTTATCAATGTAGGACCTTCTGGAGTAAATATCGCTGTTAATTGTTTTTTAAAATTCTATGATTTTATTATTTCTTTGTATTTCTGTATTCAATAAATCCTTTTCAATTCCATTATCCACAAATGTAAAAAATAATGTATTCATTTTGTATATTTACAATTGAAATATAAACATTTTGAAAAATTGTCTGACTAACTATTGTTTATCTTTTTCGTTTCAGGCAAAATCTCAACTCAGACTTCACCGATTCGGCGTTAGGCTCTGCGGAGAAGTCTCCTCTGCCGTACGGTAACTTTCAGCTGCGCGATTCCACCGTGCAAAGTATCCTAAAGCATCCGCGTTATGGTCCGCGAAGTCCACTGGCCAATAACTCGTACACCTATCTAAAGTTCGGTTTACCCCGAGTGCTTCCGCCGTCGCGAATGCGCGACGGTTCGAGCGGTTACGATTCCAGCGACGAAGGTCGAAGGGTTTCCAATGGACCGCAACCGAGTTCAGCGATGCGATCTGCCCGAAGTGATCCGGACTTTCGGCACGTGCACATCCCCAGCCGAGAATATCCTCAGGCGCACTCACAATTGATAGTCAAAGAGAATCCCAGACTGCGAAGTGTCAGCGAGGCGAATCTATTACACGCGGCCAAGGCCACGCGAAGACACAGTATTGCCCCGATTGATCCCGGGTATACCCATGCAACGGCGGGCTTTGACAATTTTTACAATCCACCGAGGCCTTTGTCCTGCGCGCAACAT
Source organism: Gryon sp. ZL-2020 (assembly GCA_022817425.1). NCBI lineage: Eukaryota > Metazoa > Arthropoda > Insecta > Hymenoptera > Scelionidae > Gryon > Gryon sp. ZL-2020. The sequence goes on along the minus strand of JABFPJ010000651.1, from coordinate 10,319 downwards.
CCTCATTTACAGTTACGCGAGGTCGAGGCCATCGGGTCGTCCAGAAAGGCTTCGGTCTTACGAGGAGTATCGTTTGAGGCTGGTGCCACTGACCTGTTGGCTGTTATGGCCACTACTGAAAAAGAAGGAACGCTTATATTGAAGGTCATTTCGGGCAAGAAGAGGATCAAGAAAGGTGATATTATCCTCAATGGTAGACCAGTTACGGCAAAAACTCTTAGGTGAGACTTTAATGGATGATCATTTAATGCAATCCCGTGAGAAACTTGTAATAACGCGTTCGATCAATGCAACTTGACCTACTTCGAATATAAAAATTGGATAGGTCTTCTTTTACGAGAGAAATTAAGTCATGTTTTTTTTTTTTTTTTAATGAAGACATTTTCTGCGAGTATGAATATGATAAAATAATGTATTTTATAATGATAGATAGATAATAACTTTTTTTTATTTAAGGTCGAGGGTTGCTTATTTGCCGGCGGAAAATGGTTTAAGTCCTGGTTTAACAACTCAGCAGACTTTAAGTTTTTACAAACTGTTACGAGGAGGACGTGGCATATCTCGACTGGATGCCGACGTGATAATACAAGATCTCGGCTTAGAAACAACAAAGCATTGTCTGGTCAGCTCATTGACTACCTCAGAAGCGAGGAGGCTAGCGTTAGCGTGTCGTCTGTTAGAAGATTCTCACATCCTAGCATTAGACCGACCAACTCACGGCTTAGACATTTTTGACGCTTTCTTTTTGATTGAATACCTCCGACAGTGGGCTAACAGAAGCCAACGACTCATTGTACTGACTCTGCATCCTCCTACTTATGAAATTTTAACGATGGTATCTAAGGTAGTTCTGGTTTCGGGTGGAAGGATTATGTTCTCTGGACCTAGATGCGATATGTTACCTTACTTCACCGTAGCAGAATTTCCGTGTCCGCCTTTTAAAAATCCTTCTGATTACTATCGTAAGTAAAAACGAGAAAACAGTCAAAAAACATGTTTAAGTATGAAGATATGTGTAATTACTTATATTTTGTTATTTCAGTCGATTTAGTCACTTTAGATGATTTATCAGCGGAAGCCATGTTAGAGTCTTCGCAAAGAATTGACCATTTGGCAGAATTGGCAAGAGCAAGACTACCGCCGTTAAGTGATCCAGGACCACCGGGACCACTTCCTCCTGCCATTTCTACTCCAAACTTATTCGTGCAAGTTTATGGACTGCTCATGAAAATTCTCGTGTATAGTCAACCCTGGACTCTAACTACGCTTTTACAAAAAATATCCATTGCGGCGTCTCTGAGTATCATTCTTGGAGCCATCTTTTGGGACGTTGCCAGCGATAATAAGTTGCACCTGAAAGACCGAATAGGATTTTATTACAGTAGTCTTGGGATATTATATTGGCCCCTTAGTCTCATCGCAATATATGAAATCATTAAATCGCGACAGTACGTTGAACGAGAAATTAGAGATGGACTTTATGGAAGATTAACTTACATAGTTGTTGAGGTATCGTATATATAATTACGTATTATTTTCTGAAATATTAAAATGATAATTTAAATATTTATTTTTGCATTATAACGTTATTTACTTTTCAGCTTATATGCAGTACTTTCTCTTGGAGCATCGTTTATCTATCCTACTTAGCACCAGCTTTTGCAATGTCTGGTTTACATCTTGCGCCAGAGGAAAATCTCACGTCCCTGTGGAAATATCTAGGAATAGGATTACTTTATCTCATAGTTCAACATCTGATTTACGTTCTCATTACTCATCTTAGCAAATGGGCATTTTTGTCGGCACTTTTCTCAGGACTGATCATTGGTGAGATGACTTTAGCCGGTGGTTTTACACTTCATCTTGAGAATCTTCCGACTTGGTATCGCAATTTGTCACCTCTGAGATGGACTCTCTCCTATTTATTACCCCAAGTGCATGGCACTGAAGCTTCACATAAGCTAACAAATTGCAAAGCTAAGCAAATTCAGCGACAAGAAATTATTATAGCAGGATGTGATCCTCAGGACGGGGTTGTTGCTTTAAGAGAAATTGCTTTGGAGGAATATGACACGCGTGCAATTACTTGGTTAGGCATTTGTGTTGGGATACTTGCGATTTTAATCATCTTTGCCTTTACACTGGTAAAGTATCGAAACCCTAAAAGACCACGGAGTGCACCAAATAAGCCCTAAAATTGATCTGCTAAAGTGAAATATATTTGTTTAATTCAATACTTGAGTGATAATATATTACTCATCAATTTCTTCAATTAATAAGTAATATGATATTTATCAATTATATTAGGGTGGAAAAAATATGATTTAAATTGCATTTTTATCATCCTAAATTAGATTGATAATTAATATAATACTTCAATTGGTAAGTAATTTTGTAATATTTAATTAAACGAAAATTTAATCAGCTATGAATTGTAAATATTACGTTCGTGTACATTAAAAAAAGACGTGATTCCATATTTTTGTATATAAACAGATGAAAGATTTGTATTACACTTGCTCGTAATGTCATGCTTCACTGCTTGGGTTTTGAGCAGTGAAAGCACGACTTCTACTTGTGAAAAAAATAGAGAATGCTAAGCTAAGAGTAATTTGAAGAGTAAGAATTTGAATAATTTTTGTTTTTAAAATTATTAAGATTAATTTTACTAAGCAATTTAAGACAATGAAATCAAATCGTATATAAAAGTCATTTTTATACACAAATATTTCAAATCAATTATTCTTATCAAATAGATCTCATTTAATGTTCTCAAGCGATACTTATTTGTATGTATTTAATAACAAATTTTACAAGTCTACTTCGTTAGCTGTGAAATTCTGTGAACATTATGATACATGTAAGACCTGTTAATATTCATATTTCCATTGTCTCACCAAGAAACATATATTATGATTATGTAAAATAATTTAATATTACCTTACTGTGGTATGAAAGACTATTACGCTTTCCAAGTTTTATTTGGAAAACAATTTGTATATTCATAAATTAATACTATTAAAATTGTATGTATGTTACAATGTTTAAGATGTACATAAAACAAACATAAGCAATATAAAATGTAACATTATATAAATAAAATAATTACGTTAAAACTGTTACCGAACTTAGTTGTGGTAACAAAATAATTATTGTAAAAAGAAATGTATTCTGACTGAAAAAACATAGAATTAAGTTTAACATATTTAATACAAATTTCTTAATTATATGATTAAATTATATACTGTAATATATATCTGTACTTACGAAATGTTTTAGAAATAAATATTTCAACTATAAAACATTAATTAAATTATTTTGTATATTATACAGCAACTGCGATCATACATTCGTATGATACAATAGCATATTGTATTTATAATACAAATTTTAAAATAACTAATTATTGTTTTCATTTATAAAAGCACAAATTAAATTAAAATTAAAAAATCAATACAACAACTTTGATTGTCTCATGAATCTGTTTATTCCATTTCTTGCCGTATGTAAAATAATTTGTATATAAAGAAAATACTATTATACTGCATGTTGTATTTACAATGAAAAGAATAAAAGTAATTTGCAATTAATTGAATAACAATACACATAGCATTGCAATTACGATAACAAATGATTAAAGAAAATCGGCGATTACGCGCGCTTTACAGTGAATCATGCTAAGTTTAAAAAAATTCAAATAATCATTAAACATTAAACAATAAAACGATACATACATTTAACACATCATCTGACACTAAATGACATAACATACAGGTGGTTACATCTACATAATCCATTAACCATTTTACAATAATCATACTGCAAACAAAAAGTGAGGAGAACAAAAAGAAAACTTAAATTGCAACAAAGGTACACTAATAATGATTATTCTACTTGTAAATGCGAAAGTATAAATGTCACGACGCAAATAAAACATACAATTCGTATATAAATATATTACAAGAATGATATTAAGAACGAATAAAAAAGAGAAAGAAACTTGTAAAAACAGATAGTAAAAGAAAACAATAGATTACACAAAGTCTATTCGGCGTTTTTCATTTTTATTTCTCAGATGCGAGGCTCGTGAATCCCCGCAAATGAACAGGCATCACGTTTGAAGTAACATAGTTTATTTTTTTTATCATTAAATCACCATCATCTCTACGTAGTCAATTAACATTTATTACGTAAATCATTTCCGGCAACATTTATTAATGAAATGATTCTGGTTAACATTGATCACGAAACGTGTCTGTACGTTTAATCGTAATTACACATAGATTTGCTCAATAATTTTTTTCATCAATTTACAATAAAACTTTGTATTTAACATATATCGATTGGATAATCTCTTATTTTTCACCATTAAACTGTTAAGTATGTAAAAGCTAATGTCAGATGTGAGTGGGAAACTGGCGGAAGTCGGAGATTCAAGTCGGACGTTCATTTTTCGACTGTTGTCTCCGTTTGGGATTGAGTGTTTTTTTATATATATAAGTGTATATTGGATTTAGATTGTTAAACGTGAAATCCAATTGAAGATCAACTTAAAGAGCTTGCAATAAACTTTTGCTATTTTTACTTGATTCATATATTTAATAACTATAATTTTGGCAGAGATTCGTTTAATGAAACAGTGATTTGAACAGTTGATTGTAAATAATGATGGAACTTGTTTCAGCTATGTTCCATTACTTTATGGAATGTATTCAGTAACTATGTTTGCATCTGCTGAAGAAAAACTTTGTACATCAATTGAGGATAATTAATAAAGCTGTTCTGTATTGATCGACAATTGGAGATCAGAAGTGATTATCTTTCAGTTGAGACAATCGGTACAACGGTTTTGTATTCCGTGCTTTTTACATTGATTCAGTTACAAAAAATATTGACAGTAGAGCTAAAGCGATTGAATCTGTATAGAAATATTTGCACTGTTCTACTATGTGTGCCACGTGTTTTGGGATGTTTTACACATTTACACCTAAATTCATCGTCGAGTTCATCTTATTTTTTGTTATTTTCGCCTAAACTAACTTCTTTCGTTAGATTATCTCACACGTCGTCTCACAGTATGAAAGAAAGACTTTGAGTGCATAATATCTGTTTATATAAAATATTGTAGGCAATTTTGTAATTTTACACTGGCAATGGCCAAATTCGCGCTGCAGCCTTGTCATGACCATGATTTCAACAAATTATTTATTAGTTACATGAATATAAATTAAGGCATCGAATTCTATGTGCTTAAAATTTAATTTAAAAAATGATAATTTATTCAATTTTTTACATAAATTAACACTTAAGTTAACATAAATTTAAACAAATGTAACAAAATTGCGATATATTATTGGCAGTTGATGTAAGTCAACGCAAAAAATCATATAAACTTAAATTGAGATAGTGAAATAATCTATCTGAGTATTGGCTGCGCATTTCATTAATATCTATAATAATGACTATGACAAAACATTGTTTTTCCTAAAAAATTTCTCAAAGCATTCATTTTGAACATCTAAATTTTTATGTAATTTTTTGTGATCGCGAAAATCAAATCCACGATCACTAGCAGTTCACTTTTACGCGGAAATAAAAGTACAAACAGGCCCACAATATATTCTATGTTTTGTTTTTTATCCGTAAATGAATAAATTTATAAGAGCCTTATCGATTCATACAAAATATATTCGATTATTATATACATATATGATTATATTAACAAAAACATTTTATATTACTTTTATTGTACAATGCTTTTCTGGAAAAATCAATTAATTAACTTCAAAATAAGCGCTTACAATCATAATGTTCAACCTTTTTTTCCTTTTTTTACTTTGTATCGCCGTTATTGTTTTATTTTTTATAAAGAAAAAAAATACATCAGTTCATCGCACAGGAAAAAAAATGCTGTACAATTTTTCCTCGATTTATTCGAACATAAATGAGCCACTTTTATAAAAAGCAATTTATCAAATTACAAACAAAAAATTGTTTTTCTTATTTCTATACTTGTATAGAATTTTTTTTTCTATACAATTATATAGTACAAGTATAGAATACAAGTATAGAAAAAATCACAGATAATTTAATAAATGAGATTGTAAATGATTTCATGTACGTGGGTGTAGATTTGAAGGCAATGTTAGATAAAATTAAATTTTGTCTTGGAAAAAGAGGAGCATCAAAAAAACAACTGTGCCTTCTCATTGCAGTTGGATTAGTACGTGGTAGCATGATTGAAAATATTATGAAATCTTTAGCAAATGCAAGTGCTTTATCAGAAGCTATTAAAACTTTCGAGATTGATTCCAGTGTTTCATCATCTAAGAACAGAAAGACATTTTTGACTTTATCAAGATTGCATATTTTTGTTTATCAGACTTAGCAATGCAAGTACTAAAGGAGTCAAAAATTACAAGACCTGTCAAAAATGAAGAATTGAAAGATTTCTTTAATTGCAATTGTGATTGTAGCGACCATAGTTAATTTTATATTGTTTATAAATTGAGAATTAAAGATTAAACTCAAGTTTAACGTCGATCTCTGCATTGTCAAAGACGTGTATTCCATGCCAACAAGGAAAAGTTACCCGTCATGTATCATCAACCTTAGGATCATTCGTAAAGCCATCCAGACGTTTCGAACATGTGCACATTGACATCATAATTCTTGCCAGCTCAGAAGGATATCGATATTGCCTGACCTGCATCGATAGATTCAGCAGGTGGTCAGAGGCATTCCCAATGCACGATCAGGAAGTCGAAACCGTCGCACGCATCTTCTTCGAAGGTTGGATTGCAAGGTTCAGGACGCCACTGAGGATTACAACGGACCAAGGTCGTCAGTTCGAATCACAGCTATTCAAAGAGTTGTGCCGGCTGACAGAAGCTAATCATTTGCGAACAACGGCATATCATCCGCAGACAAACGGGTTAGACGAGCGCTTGAATAGACATATCAAAGCAGCCATTCGTTGTCATCAGAACGAGAAATGGTCCGAGATGTTACCAGCAATTCTCCTGGGGATCAGAACAGCTTGGAAGGAAGATTGCAAGGCAACATTCGCCGAGCTAGTATATGGCGAACTTCTCAGAATTCCAGGACGAACGCGAGACCACAACACAGTTTGCTAGAAATTTGAAGCTGTATTTTGAATGCCTTAGACCAACGCAAACATCTTGCCAACAAGATTTTGTGGCACTCACGTATTTTTGAGACGAGACCAGCCAGGAAACGCATTGACTCAACCATATGAGGGATCATTTGAAGTCGTGGAACGAGATCCGAAGAATTTCGTGATCCGTATCCATGGACAGGAGAAGCGGGTACATGATTTTCCATATGTTTTAAGAGATTCTTGTATTTCTAGCATTATTCCTGAACAAAGTGCAGATTCAATCAGTAAAGATGCAATAACTAATTGATATGCTAATTCGGCAATTAAATGTATTAAATATGATAGAAACATGTATTAAATTGGCAGCGGGTAGATTCTGCATACCATGAAGAATTATCCCGCCTACTATTTAATACATGATTCTATCATAATTTCAATTTCAATCAGTTTTGAGAGATTCTTGTATTTCTAGCATTATTCCTGAACAAAGTGCAGATTCAAATGGGATAAAGTTTTATAATCAAATCTTGATTTGCATTTTTGGTTATTGCTTAGTAGAGTCTGGAAAGCTTATACAGAGAGGAAAGAATCCTTTGCCGATAGATAAAAGATTAGATGATACTTATAGATATCCGTATTTGGCATTCAAATCTAAACATATGAAAAAAAGTCGAAGATCAAAAGCTTATTCATCATAAAAAAAAGCATTTAAGTGAAGAAGTGGTTTATGATTGGTCAAATCAAATCAGTATTGTTGCTAAAAGTATAAAACCCAATTTTGCAATTGAATGGGTTATTTTTGCTGGAGCTGTTCAATCTGATTAATAATGATTTTCTACATTTAAGATTTCAACATAATTTGATTAAGTTATTTAACATATGCTCTGATAGCCAGGCGGTTATCAAAGCGTTGGGGGTAATGTTAACAACTCAAAATTATAGTTTCACAAGAACGTAAGGGTTAGGGTACAATGGCCATGTATGGCTCAGTGCCCGTCTTTCGGCTGAACCTAGTTCGAATTTACAATAATAATAATAAATATTCAACATGAAGATTTATCACAACAAAATTGTTTTCTCTATTGATTAATGTTGTATTCCAATCATACAAAAATTAAACAATTTTTTATTATCATTTTCAAATTTAATTATTATTAAAAAAAAATTTTTTTAGTTGTATAATAAAAAGAAATTATTATTTTATTTTATTATAGTTTTAATTTCTATATTTATTTCTATACTTGTATAGAAATAAAATTTAATATTTTTTTAACTCTGTTCAAAATTTAAAAAAACGTGGACTATTTAATTGAGCCATTATGACTCTAAGCGCCTGAGTTTAAATCGGCCTGGTCGACTTTATTCATAAAATATTTGTACGTTATTTTGTTACTTTTTTACTTTTATTTTATATATTTATATATATATATATATTTATGTCTGTGTATATATATATAAAGATCAGAATAAATGAAGGAAGCTCAAGATCAGGTACTGATCAAAGTAATACAAAAGTTATACTTTTTTTCCTCATCTAATGTTATCTTGGCTGTGAAACAAATATTTGTTCGAAGTAGTCATACTGCTAGCATGTCTATGTTGAATCAAAAATATATTACCAGCGTCAGTTTTCAATATTTTCAAAGGAAGAAAAATGTTGACAATTTTTCCACTTGACATCAAAATACTTAAAATTTTTAAGCTTAAATTATGAATTTTTTGTAATAAAAAGATGGCTGCATAATGTCTCATATTACATGAGACAAGATAAGGCAGTAACTCAAGCTTTCGTCTATAGAATTGAAATATAAAGTGTGGCTGACTGAGATAAGCGCAAGAAGTGTACCAGCTTGCCCTACGATCTTTTTTTTTTCTCTTTTTTTGTTTGTTATTTTGGGCATAAACAGTCTGCCACTCACTCCGTACGTTTTTCCTATCAACATTGAAATGTTTTTCATTGTGCGTAAAATCTGCAAAAATGGCAAATATAATTCTTTTACAAGAGAATCTTCTGTTACTGAACAAAACTAAATTAATAATTGTAAAGTGTTTCTTTTCGGATTTTAACGAATATAGATAAACGAGACTTAGTTTTTCTGTTGTCTTAATTTGACACCTTTTAATTATTTAATTTAATTTTATTATTTTAAGTCTCGCTTATGTTTCATTCAACTTTAATATAATATTATTAAATCAAAGTTCGGATTATTACTCGAAGCCTTTAAAAAGGGCAAAAGAGTAAATATTGTGTGACTTTTTGTTTTGTACGCTAATTTCAGTCCCGAAACTTTGATTCAACATAGCACGAAGCAATTCGTCAATAATCTTTATATATTTCTTACAAAGAAATAATCATTCAAATGTGCAGAATATTAATAAAGTTGAATAATCCTTAATGTTAAAAACACTAATCAATATTTTTTCATGAAAATCTTAGCAAAATCTGTAGAAACAAATTTGTGTATAAATAATATATAAATTTGTCCGTTATAATCATTAAAAGTCAGGTTGTCTAAATCTTCATTTCCTAATTAAGCCATTTTCATATAAAAATATTGATTTGCACGCGCACGATTGCGACTTGCAATCATATTATATTCTTGTGAAAATGTGTTTCCAAATTCTCTTAACTCTTAACCGCAAGTTTTGTCAGTTTTCTATATTTCTACAGTCTTGTGTGTACTTTCATCGATCTTTTCCCTTTATTACAAAAAAATTGTTAATCTTTAAAAATATATATCAACAATCATTGAAATCTAATTATCTATGTTTTTACGCAATCTCCAAAAATATTTAAAAACACCATCAGAGTTTTCGGAATCATTTCCACAAGGAGATTCTTAAAGTGTATGAAATTATCAACGTTTAAATAAAAACAAATGTTAACACATTAATATACTTAATTATCTGATTAGATTAAACAAATAAAAACATTACTACTTTAAGTTAAATTATATTTAAACGTTGCAAATTTCAATCACATGATTTGTTTTCTTCTTTGAGCAGTCCAATCATGAAGTCATTATAATATTGCTCACAAAAGTATACTTATAAAATAGGATTGAACATTGAAAAATAGGAAACGCGAATAGAGAAAGACTTGCGGAACAATTGCAGACTCAGAGAAGGAAGCTACAAGTTATTAATTTGTGTTTCTTATTTTCTTCTTTTTTTTTTTTTTTTTTTTTTTTTTTTTTTT